>MJUU01072733.1:13438-27808 GCA_002080025.1 Modiolus philippinarum
CCCCCCCCCCCCCTTTCAGGTTAAATGGTCGGTCCCCTACTATGTTTTTCTGTTATATTTGGGAATATTTGAATCTTTTAGATTTAAGTGCAAGTTTCATTCACATTGAAGGTCATTTAATCTCTTTATTGTTTATTTAATACTGGGACGATCAGTTCCTTTAACCTTTCAAATAACAATTCGCCGTTTCATAAACTAAAAGACTGTGAGTACAACGTACACCAAAATATTTTGATTGGTAAAGAACGTAAATAACCAAACGTCATTGGTCGAATATCGATTGTTCGTACACCAAAAATTCAAATACAATCACTATACCAACAACTCTAGAACGGCGAATTGCTGGTGTATTTTTACCGGACTCTTATTGCTATGGAAGGGGAGTTTTGAGCGCCATAAAACCGGTTTGACCAACCATTTATTTTGAAATGCTTTTACCAAGTCAGAACCATTGCGATGGACAATTTTTTTTTCGGTGGTTTCTACTTGCTTCCTCTTGTTGTCTCACGGACTTTGCCTCTGTTCGTTCATTTTGTTATTATCCAATTTTTCAAAGCTTATTCTCTATTCTCTTCCCTTACATCAAATGATTTTGTAAACATGGTAAAAACACCTTATACATCAATGTTAAGTTCAACTGTAAAGCAAAATTTTGTCTTGTGAAATAATGTCCATCTTGACAAAATTTCATAGTAATATGTTATGAAATTGTGTCCTTGCCTATGAAATATTATCCAGGTAAAGACATTTTTCCAAATGTGATTTTGTCATGATAGAACATTATTTCATAAGAAGTATTGTGGAATTAGAGGGATATGGACAGACAGACAGAAGGAAGGATGAATAGAGATGACTGAAACCATATATTCCATACTTTGGGTAGAGGGTGCATAAAAAGAGCACAATGATAGCTTCCTACATACTAAAAATAAAAATCTTCCATGAATTTATTTCATGAGCCTTTTGTTGCATTACAAGTTTATTTTGTGAATTCTGGGTGATTTTCATAAATATATTTCATAATGACATTTTGTCCCTGGCTTAATTTTATTATGAAATAAACGTTAATGAATGATGGACATTATTTCATGGCGAAAGACAGTATTTCATAATGAAATTGTGTTCTTGGACACTATTTTATATAAAATTTTGCCATTTGGACACTATTTCACGCAGGACAATACTTTATGTTACACAACCACTGTTGCCATTATCACTACAGACGTGTTGCGGTCGTCAACATGATTTGACAGATCGTTATAATGTTTTAATTTTGCAAATGAAGCAGGTCCACAATTAATTGCCGTCTATGACTTAAAAGATGGGTTATTTGGATGAGTTAATGTAATGTGTGTAAAAGATGCATAAAAGCAGATAGCGAACAAAAAACCGAATATAATCTAATATAATGTAATAGGAATACCGAATTTAGCTAAGGAAAGGACTATATATATGGGGGAGACACTCCTAAGATAAAAAAAAAATGAAAAATTTAGATATTGCTAGCTTTGAATTAAATTCAATTTTTGGGACAGCACCAGACTTATGACTACTGGGCTTGTGATTACCTTAGGGGACTAACAGTCCACAATCAGTAACATCGACCCAGTTGTAATAAATAACTGAATATCGAAGTTACTGTAAACATAGTTTCTACAGATTGCCATATGGAAGCTCACCTTTCTTCATTGAAGATCAAATTGAAACATTAGGCCGTTTAAAAGTCGATAGAGAACAAGTATCCAATACGATCTCAATAAAAAGCCGAAATCAAGCAAGGACAGAGATTTCCACAAGGAAGGTACTCAAAAGTTTTAAATAATATTTAAAGAAAAAAGAACTACACAATGTATTGGAAATCTTAGATAAAAATCGGTTTTTGATCCAGCACAGAGTACTTATTACTAGTTTAGTGACAAACGATCGAAGACTAGCAGTTCAAGGATAAAGCAGGTGTAATTATTAATAAGAAACTATTATCATTCAAGTGCATTCCGCTCTCGGCTCTAATCAAAGTTCCCAAATAAACGAAACTTTATTTGGTTCTAGAATCTATCTTAAGATAAAAGTACAAGAATGGAATAGATCTTTGCTTAGGTTCAAATGTATTCAATTCTCGCCAAACAAAGGGAACAGTGTCAATTGAGATGATATGATTAAATTTTGTGAGTATGTTCCTTTATCGTCTCTCGTCCAAGGAAAAATATCATGACGTTACAAACTTAATTAATTACGTAAACTTTATTCCATTCTCGACCGTCTTACAAACTGAGTTGAAAAACATGACTACTTATCAAATGAGCACAATAGGTATCTAGATGTCCACTGCACAATACGTCTATACAGCTTTTAATTTTTTTTTAAATATCATTTTCACACTTCTTTTCAACATAGCCGAATATGATTTACTTTGTTATTATATTTTATTTTGCAGAATCTGGAAACTCCTATTCTTAAGATTGAAACTCATTAACAACTTAAATGTCTTATTATTTATAATTATCACTGTCATCGCTGTGATTACTTTGAAATATATGATTAAAAATACTTGTCTTGTAAACGTATGAACATGGTTATCAAAGCTTTCGGTTTTTCGTTGCGTCAAACCGTAACAATAAAAATAATTTCAAAATATAAAACGGAAGAATAAATAGATCGACTTACTTGCCCTAGTAACACTTAGAATAATGTAAATTTATCATAATTTATTGGGTGAAAAGTCCAACAGAAATCAAAACGAAAACTTGCTATTTAGTTTGAAGTCCAAAAGTCCAAAAATTCCCCGTGACATGCATATTATCAATTAGCCTAAATTTGATTAGCAAACAAAAGTGAAATGATAAAATATATGATAATATATAGTTTTTAGATAACTGTATCAAATAATAAGAATGATCAAAATTAACAGTATAATGAAACAGGTTCAACAATAATAATCAAGTACGAAAAAAAAAAAAAAAAAAAAAAAAAAAAAAAAAAAAAAAAAAAAAAAAAAAACATGATATAAGAAGGATTAGTGCTTCTGGAAGAGTGCGCGATCTTTGATACCTATGTGTCATCCGTCGTGACTCCAAAATCTGGTGACCAAAACTGAGGGTAAATATCACAAAGGAAAACTCAAATTAATAGATCCTATAGAAATACATCAGCAGTGTAAAGAAACATCCATTCCAGGAGGGCTAAAAGGTGCACATAATCAAGAATGTAAGACGGAAAACCGCATATCGCACGTGGGTCATTTTTGAATTTCGGGTCGTTAATTTTATGAAACTACGAATCAAGATCCCAAAAAATGGACTTGCTAACTGAATTTTACTGTTGTTACTATTGTTTTTTATTTATCACATTGGCTAGGGGGAAGGTTTGGGCCCAATGAAACTAGTTTAACCCCGCCGCAGCAGGTTTGCGCCTGTTCTAAGTCAGGTAATTTATTAAGCCATTGTGTGTCTTGTCTGTTTTCTAGTTAGTTCACTTTATGTCTATGGGAGTCTAGGATGATGTTTATTTCGCTGAACTTGATTACTCTTTATTTAGGGGCCAATTGCGACCTGCCGTTGGGTGTGGGGTTTCCTCATCGTTCATTGAAGATCTTATGGTGGCTTTGAGTTGTTATTACTCCCCTTTGGGTCGTTGTCTCTTCGACACATTCCCCGTTTCCCTTCTTTTTCCTATTTTTCATTACCCCTTCAAGATCCTCATCAATAAAGGTCAATAAAATTATGCTGAACAACTAAAATGACATGACTGGACATTTAACATCTCCCCTGCTGGTACAGTGATATTTGAAAAAAAAACAATTCACACACCACAAATCAAAACCGTACAATTATTTATGGCACGCAAAAGTTAGCATAACTAAGGAAAACCTAGTTTTCCTAGGGAAAACCCGGTTTTCGCTTCTGTAAACTAGGGTTTCCAGAGCTAATCCCGAGTTTAGATGTGGGAACCTAAGTTTCGGTCAGGAAAACTAGGTTTCTCAGAGGGAAACCCAGGTTTCGATCAGGAAAACTAGGTTTCTCAGAGGGAAACCCAGGTTTCGGTAACGAAAACTAGGTTTTCCAGAGCTAAACTCGAGTTTCCCTACCTAAATGTAGGTTTCCCTCCATAAATACATGCAAACCTCAGCTTTGTATGAGTTTCTAAAGCTAAACCTGAGTTTCCATAGGGAAACCTAGGTTTCGGTCAGGAAAACTAAGTTTCTCAGACGGAAATCTAGGTTTCGGTTGCGAAAACTATGTTTTCCAGAGCTAAACTCGAGTTTCCCTTCCTAAATGTAGGTTTCCCTTCAAAACTACATGCAAAACTTAGCCTTCTGTGGATTTCCAAAGCTGAACTCGAGTTCTCATAGGGAAACTTAAGTTTCGGAAGGGAAACTTGAGTTTCCTTATCCGAATGCTAGGTTTAGCTTTTGACCATAGGAAATACATAATAAGCCGATAGCCCATATGATTGGTTTAAATCAAAATGGGTTTGAATACGAATTCAAGTGATTTAAAATACGATGTTCTTATTTCTTTAAGAAATGATACATGTGATAGATAGATAAAAATTATATAAATAAATAGGCAAAATTAAGAAAAAAACATTCACACTTCCTAATTTCAATCATAACTAGGAATGATAATTATCAGTTTTGAAATACACAACTGAATGCGATTTTTGCCTTTAAAATCAGTTGTTGTGCAGAAGTTTACGGAAGTACAAACTAATTTTTGATAATTCGGGCCTATTGTAACTTTTTGTTGTAAACATGAATTTCAAATAAAGGGTATTAATTATTTTTTTAATTTCTTATTTTCTGTATTTTTCATTTGATTATTTTTTATTTTAGTTTTTGTTGTTGTTTATTTATTCCTTTCTGTTATTGTGTAATAGATACAAAACAAACTTATTAGCTCAACCTTTGTTTTCATTGTAATTAAATCAAAATTTGAGATGACAAACAGGTAACCTGATTGCAAATAAGTGAGAAGGTATACCCTACCCCATGGAGTTTGCAAAACATGTACCACTGTCAACACCTTTCAATATACAGTGGGTTATGAATTCGACTAGATGATATTTGTAACAGTAACCTGCATTTCTTCGAATATCAATTTTTCAATAAAAATTCACTCAAATTATAAAATGATTTGAATAAAAGCTGTTTTTTAAGTCTTAATTTTTTCGTTGTTTTATTTATTTACATTCATTTTCATCCTTGTATTACATATTCTAATTTTGTCTTAAATAAAACAAAATTAGTGATTTAGAAATGTGTATTCAAGTATCTCGCTACACAAATTTGCACGGACCCCAAAAGGATTATTGTGCGGTTATGCGGATGTAAACTTGGATTCTATTGGCTGATTAACCACCTGCTAATTTACCATGTCCGCCATACACAACAAGAAAATCAATAATCGTGATAATGTAGTGTTTCACATTAACAAACATGCAGTAAGCATAGAAAAATAAACACATCGAGACATTAAACATACTTTACTTCTACGTAATGTAACAGTAATTTCAGCCTGAAAATCAAAATACGAAAAACATCTATATTTGGAATAACATGTAAATTATATGGGATGTTTTATCTGCGTTCATTTCCAAAGGTTTCCGCTCAGTGTATTTCGAAAACGTCAATTTGCTGGTACAATCTTTATACAACTTGAAAAATCAATAAATCACTCGGTTGTGTATTTACGCTGTCAGTTGGTATAGTGTTTATTTTTAGAATCGTGTAGTTAAATGTAGGTCATTTTGTAATTATCGTTTTCGTAGTTTAATGCAAACTGTGGTTAGCATAACCGCACAAAAATGTTATCATGCATTGAACCAACTAACATGATTATTTAGATAGTGTCGAAAATGGTTGAACGGTGCGGCTGACGCCTTACCGTTCAACGATTTCCGACACTATCTAAATAATCATGTTAGTTGGTTCAATGCATGATAACTTATATTTAATCAAAATGTATGTTTCAAATACCGATGATATTCTTGGTGTATAACGATAATTACAAAATGACCTAAATTT
This sequence comes from Modiolus philippinarum, assembly GCA_002080025.1. Lineage (NCBI taxonomy): Eukaryota > Metazoa > Mollusca > Bivalvia > Mytilida > Modiolidae > Modiolus > Modiolus philippinarum. The sequence continues at coordinate 19,461 of MJUU01072733.1, forward strand.
AACTACACGATTATACACATAAATGCTATGTCGACTGACCGCGTAAACTGGACAATACACAACCGAATGATGTATTGATTTTTCATGTTGTATAAGGTTTAAATGGCGTTTTCGTAATACATGGAGCGAAAACCTTTGAAAATGAATGCAAATAAAATATTTCATGTAATTTACATGTTATTCCAAGTATAGATGTATTTCACATTTTCATTTTTTAATGTAAATATCAGGCTGAAAATTAGTTTTACATTACTATGTTTAATTTCGATATGTTTATTTATCCATGCTTACTGCATGTTTGTGAAATTTGTCCTTATGTACAATTCTTATGTACGCTTTTGAATTACTTTGGTCTAGGTGAAACACTACATTATCATGATTATTGATCTAAATTGTTGTGTAGGGCGGACATGGTTATTTAGCAGGTGGTTAATCAGCCAATAGAATCCAAGTTTACATCCGCATAACCGCACAAAATTATTTAAAAAGCAGTTTCTTTTTTTTTTCATCTTGTTTTGTCACACCTGTGTTATTTGAACATCAAAAGAAAACCGATTTTGATATGTAAGCAATCATATTGTGCCCCGTTTACAGGTAAAAAAGTATGCAGTGTAGCAAATGGCTTCATAATACATCAAAATGTTCAAGTTTTATTTGGAAAATGTACCTCATATTAAGATCAATTTATGACACTTATTTTCATGTCGATACCTCGTAACTTTAAAAAAATCATTTAAAAATAACTACAAAACATACGGTTTTGCGATTTTCGGACGTTGTAGTTGACATATCATTTATTTTAACTGCTTTGAAATTCTGTGTATCATTGCTCAGGGTTACTCACAATTTTATTTCAAACTTTGCCAGTTTAACATTAGTTTAAACGGGGCTTGTCGAGCGGAACTCACCAGTATACTAACGAACCTAGCGGCGAACACGATAACTAGAGATAGTGCAACAGTCCCATTGGGCGAAATTTTAAGTTGCCAGTATTTTCAATTGGGCGTTTTTTAGTTTTGCATTTGGGCGGAAAGGTTTTAGAAATGAAATAAAAATTGATATAAGTAAATCTGGTGACATGACGCGAAAAGAGTTAATTAAATACATCGTCAAACGAATACCGAAGCAAAAAAAATAATGAAGTTGTGGGATACAGATTTCAAGTCCTACTAGACGTGTAAATATGCAGAGTCTCAGAATGTTCTTCCTTTTATATAATGTTTGAAAGACAATGCTCATTTCTTATCTGTGGTTGAAAGTAAGAAACAGCGCTCATTTTAGTCTGTTTTGCATGTAATTTGTTGTCTATCTTAAAAGGTATCTTTTAAAAATGTTTTAATAAGATTGCGTCTGTCACAAGTAGTAAACATTTATATCATTAAAGTTTTGTTTCTGAGAGTTTTCATCTAACATTCCCCCTTTCATTTGATACCCTCAATCGTTCAGAAAAACACACACACACACACAAAATCACATGAAACTGCCCATATAGATATGACTACAGTTCTGCCTTGCTAAGTGCATTTGTTTTTTTTTTTTTCAAAAGATTTTTTCATTTATCTTTTTACTGGTAAATCTCAGGAAATCCACCTACTTGAAAAAAAGTAAAATCTGCCCAGTTGCAAATCATTTTCTGCCCAGTTGAAAAACTTTTTCCGCCCAGTTGAAATACAAATCCGCCCAATTGCAAAACTACCGACAGTAGGTATGCACGTTACTAGTTACCTATTTAGTCAGACCAAGGGGTAATAAATCAATTAACAATTAATGTTTTGACAAATATACAAATCAATTTCATAACAGATTTTGACTTGCTTATTGATCATAGTCATCGGATTATTGATATTACATCGAGAGATTTTTAAATTAAAAAAAATAATAAAATTTCATGCAGATTCCTTTTGAAATATGTCAAGGAAATCCTGAGTAAGTGTAAGTATATTTTATTTATCATTATCATTTTTTTTACTATTTCAGTATTTATATAATTTTCATTAATCTTTCAATTTTAAAAGAAATCATAATATATGTAAAGACCACCGCATTTAATTCACTTGAATTCGTATTAAAAACGCTTTTTCATTAGCATAACATTTTTTTTCAATCAGTCATATCGGCTATCGGCTTATTATGTATTTCCTATGGACAAAAGCTAAACCTAGGTTTCGGATAGGGAAACTCGAGTTTCCCTTCTGAAACCTAGGTTTCCCGATGGAAACTCGGCCCTAGCTTTGGAAATCCATAGAAGGCTAAGCTTTGCATTACAAAAACAGGATAACAGCAAACATCTACAATGGCCAGGAACTACAATCACATGTCTTAATTTACAAGCAAACTGCACCAGAAAAACAATAATGAAAACAAGAGACAAACATAAATAACGATAGGAACTCAGGATAGCCGGACTTGGTACCGGCACTAGCAAAAGCCAGTGGTAGGGTTAAACCGGTTTAAGGGTACCCAAACCTCCCCTATCTCTATTCCGTGTCCCTATAGTATAATAAACATGTATTTTTTAAGGGAAACCTACATTTAGGTAGGGAAACTCGAGTTCAGCACTAGTTAATAGAAGCGAAAACTGGATTTTCCTGAGTAAAACTAGATTTTCCTTAGTTATGCTAACTTTGGAGTGCCATAATTATTAAAATAAATTTAATTTATCAAACGATATCTGAGTTTTGTGGCTCGATATTTCAACGAACAAGCGGTAATCCAAAATGAATGTTTGCTTACTGTGTACCGATACTTTCTTATCTATTTGTGAAGTGACATAACACATAGCTTCAATATTAAAGATCGCTGATATTAAAGCATATTTCAGAGAGAGGTTATACAATCTAGTTACAGCAGAATAAAGACACTTCTAAACTAATAGGCCAGTTTGATGTTTAGAACTGCTACTTGAACTTTATAACACACATAATTTCTTACTGGGATTTCTCATTTTGTCCTCTTCCTCGGCATACTTCGTATATATGTTTCAGTTAATATGATATGCTTAAGCATTGTACAAATTATACAGATATTCTGCTGTATTTTACTATAATGGTGATTATAAAACTGGAAAGTCCAGTATGGCGTTTGATATATGTAGGCCCCAAGTTTTAATAATCGAACAGTTTTGTTTTGAATTTTTTTTTCCAAATGTGAGCGTACTAGTAGAGGACTAGAGGAGGTGTTAATGTTTGGTTTAAGACTGCAGTGAGGAAATTTCAGATGTTCACCGTGATTTGATTGACCTTTATAGATGAGTATCTGGAAAGGGTCTGAGTGTTATATGCTTCCATGATGATTGTTTACAAAAACCCTTCGGGAAATTTTTGATATCGATTTTAATTCTTCTGTAGTGTGACAGTGTTCTACCAGCACACTAGGCTCCCTGAGCTAAGCGACAGCTTAGCTGCGAGCACTCCGTCACCCGTCTTTCTTAATTAAGTTATTTTCTTATTATTTCCTTCTCAAAATTGTGATATTTTAGTAAGTAGTCTACCTGTATTGGTTTTACTAGTATGCGTTTTATACTTTTTGGTTTCCATAAACCGGCGTAAACCTACCGATAGCCGTTGCTAGTGCCGGTCCAATGTCCGGCTATACCGAGTTCCTAACTTTGTCCACGTTTTTCTTTGTCTTTTTTTTTTTGTTTTCTATTGCAGTTCCCTTTTAGATTGTGACCTCCAAATTCGACAAAAATATTGTCTATTAAAAATTCCAACATCTTGATTACGTCATTATCTGTGTACTTCTTGTTTGACTCAGTGTGGTTATTAAAGACCAAACAGCCTATTGTTTGTGCGTATAAATAAGCGCAACGCTATTGTGAGCTATCAGATTTATGACGTAGATCGTATTGTGGAGGGGAAGTTACAGCGGTGAAGCATTTTTGTATCTTTGAAATGCATTTTAAGCCATGTTGAAATTTGAATAAAAAATGCGAAATTATTAAATTTGTTATCAATTTTATGCTTACGATCTCAGCATCTTACCCATACAAAAATCTGTTCAAAATTTTAATCATTTGTGTCAAATTTAAGGGAAAAAGAAAGATATTATAAAATGATAACGTAACTGGAATTTTCCCGAAAAATCATCTGGTCTTACTATTAAACAATGATTTTTCTAATATTTATAAAACTTGTTTCGCAAATGAAACACTTGTGTAGGCATAACATGTATTTTTACGTATATTTGTGCAAAAACTGTGCGGATGTGCTATTATAAGTCGATTAAAATTTACTTCATTACAACAAGTAGTATTTTCGGAACGAAAAAAAAAACGAAAGTGATTTTTTGCCGAAAATTATATGTATCAGATAAATATTGCCAGCGCAAAAAGCTAAATCGACACAAATATTTTCGTACTTTTGATCTTTCAAAAATAACAAAAATCTTGCCGATGTAGCGATTAAATTCCTAATAATCTTCTGTGAAAGTCAGCAGTTGAAGCGTCAAAATTCACATTTATTTTGAGTTGACGGCACAAATTTAATGTTTTTTTTTCCTGACGCCTTTTAGTAATGAAGGTTCATATTTTCCAACTTTATCTGTCTCCAATTCATATCAATTTTAATTATGTAAACTAGACTGAAAACGATGAGCATTAACTTCGTTCCCCCTTTTTCCGTGATAAGCAGGAAGATTTCAGGTTCTTGGTAAAATTTTGAGTTGAACTAATATCCATTTTTCTCAATATTATTTATTTATGGTGCTTAAGCAAGGACTAAAACATCATTTGCTCATTATTTTTCGTTTAAATTAGTTTTTTTTAAAACACGTCTTTAAAATGTTGTGCACACAGATAAAATCTCAGATAAAAGCGGAGACCTTATTTTGAGAATCTAACAAGTAAAACGAAATCAAAAACGGGGTTGCACGCTTCCTATATCTAAAAAAAAATGGTTCAGACGTATAAATAAATATTCTTGAAATTTTGAAAATGAAAGATATAAAAAAAAACATCATTCACTCATACTTTTACATGCACAGTATGAAAATTAATTGACATATAACCGCAGTTTAGTGTAACTGAATGTGCTTAAAACAGTGACCATTTTTCAAAGAAAGTTCTCACACATATTAAGCGTAACAAAAAAAAAATACAAAGGGGCAAAGTAAATAATGTAGTGAATATGTTAAAAAGTTTATGATTAGACTAGAATATTGTGATGATTTAGCAACAGCGAGTCAGATACATCATTTTCCACAAAAAAAATTGTAAGGGAAAATAATACAGGAGGGGCGGAAGGACCTTTGTTTAGATTACTGGATCAAACTTTTTTCAGCGCGAATTCTTGATTTCCGATTATCGAGATACTAAATTTGTCCTGTCATTATTCGGAGCCCTCATTGGAAAAAAAAATCCGCGGGAATTCGGGATATGATGTAATATCGGTTGCTTACTTGTATTCCAATCGAGTGAAGAGCTTTTCTCTCACCTCTGTTTGATTCGAACCGTATAAATGTGAATCGCTAGTTATACATATAAGGATTCAGGTTAACTTTGAATTTTAATCATGCATCGCTTTACAATATTCATGCACTAGAAGAAATTTTAAACTAGACGAAATTACGTTGAAAAATAATTGTGTACACGAGCATGAAAAATAAATGTGTACACGAGCAATCTGAAACATGCAAAATTTTAGATTAGGAATGGACATTCCTAGGGATCATGTATGTTAAATTCCTAAGAATATATTGATTGATTGATTGAATATTGTTTAACATTTCAGCTATATCAAGACAAGAACAAGTTTGTTAATAAATAATCACTTTGGGGTATGGAAAAGGCCATGGGACGGGAAATTCTGACTGCCACTGGAAAAGTAGGGTGAAATCGTCAAGGGCGGGGAATTTAGCCTTGTAGCCGATCACCTACGGACCACCCAAAAGAGCTTGCTACAAGGGTTCTTTAACGTGCAGGAAGCGTGGCGTTTCTTCCAACATGTGGACCTGAGTTTACATCCCATCCGAAAGATGGGTTGTGTATTTATCAATCCGCACAACCACGGAATGGGTCCTATTTCTATATCCCGGGACCCTCGGGGTCTTAAGAATATAGATATAATAACGATTTTTGATAGAAAAAAAAACATATTCAAATTCATTTTTAACTAACAAGGGGCTCGTCCATTATTGTTCGCCAATATTTCTTGTATCAAAAACAAAACTTCCATTATTCTATATGTATATGTATATAAATTTCTCTAATTTCTAGCAAATTTAACCAACGCCTGACCGGTGTGATAACAATATTTCTCGTCTCTAGTGAGAGAATAACTAGCGTGAAAATTCCCGCCAAATCTATTCGGAACATAGTCCTCAGCGTTTTACATTGTGTCATTAGAGAAATATTTTCTACAACTTAAACACGTTAATTATGAAATTTCTCACATCTCGTTAAATAAATTTTCAAATGTTTAAAAACTCGGCAAGCCTTGTCTTTAAACATTTGCAAAATTATTTAACTCGAGGTGCGAAATTTCATATTCAACTTAGTTCTCGTTGTGGAAACTATATTCCCCGTGGTATCGTTCATCGTTTTTTTTTTTTTTTTTTTTTTTTTTTTTTTTTTNTTTTTTTAAATTTTTTTTTTTTTTTGTATTGTCCGGATCCTTTGATTACATGCAATAATATCTTTAATTTATAGTAGAAATCAAGCTGTATTTCTGGTCATCTGCAATATTTACGTTTTCTGGAGTATTTTGCGGGAATCCGTACTATGACGTCAAACAACTGTTTACAAGAAAGATAACCGAAATTCTTGAAAACAAACAAAAAATAATACAGTAATTTTATAATGGTCGGTGACATATGATTTTGTTATCTTAAGTGAATGCTCATACGGTAATCTTGATGTGAGAGAATGATTATTGAAAAATCACCGGTAGATTTTTTTTATTGAAGAAAACAACGTTTTTCTGTGCGAAGATATTATATGGCGGGAACTGAAGAAATTTAATTTTTGATTACCTTATCATCATAAATATAAAAATATTAATCTAGAAACAGGTTTATCTTGTTCTCTTGTTTATCAAGTAAAAAAATAATAAAGGTTATAAGTCATATTTTAGAGAAGCATTGCTTATTCAAAGTCCGGAAACGTATAAAAAAATCTAAAAATAAGGGTATTTATAGTTGCCATAGCGACAAAACGAAGTCGGTGACCCCTATTTTTTCTATCTTATTTTCTTCACCGGATCAACAATTATATTTTTTCGAAGTTTCAGACAAAAATCACCGGTAGAACTGAATGGGCTGTTTGGTCTTTAACAAAATATGTTTTGTCTTTCCCTACTACTAAATAAGTGTATCTGCGTTCTCTGTTTTCAGTGCAGAAACATTGATGTATCAAATCAGAAATTACTCTTTTCAATTTATTGTGTGACAGGATAGTAGTAAAAAGTAGAAAAAGCTATGACAATGGATGAGACCTCTAGAGGACAGCTGTTCAAGGAGATCTTTAGCAGATCATTGTTATCCTTTCGTAGCATCCGGTGATACCTTGGTTGAGCGGTGATTCACACTGCTAGTTCTTTGTTTTTTGGTGTACTTGTTCATCTCTGTCTCTCTCTCCCCCCGTTAGTTCAGTTTGTGCTCTTTTGGTTTGGTGTTGCGGGCGGGCCGGCGTGCGTGCGTGCGTGCGGGCGGGCGGGCGTCAAACATTGGTTTCCGGACGATAACTCAAAAATTTTACATCCAATTGAAATGAAACTTGGATATATTGTTGGGTACCAGCAGGGGAGGATTTCTATTGATGTTGGAGAAAGTAGGTCAAAGGTCAAGTCCACGGTGACCGAAAATAGACTGAAAATTTGAGAAAAAATTTGGTTTCCGGATGATAACTCAAAAAGTTTACATCTAATTGGAATGAAACTTAGTTATGTTGTTGGGTACCAGAAGGGGAGGAACCCTATTGATTTTGGAGAAATTAGGTCAAAGGTCAAGGTCACACTGACCGAAAACAGACTGAAAATTTGAGAAAAATTTGGTTTCCGGATGATAACTCAAAAAGTTTACATCCAATTTAAATGAAACTTGGATGTATTGTTGGGCACTAGGAGGGGAGGAACCTTATTGATTTTGGAGATAGTACGTCAAAGGTCAAGGTCACGGTGACCAAAAATAGACTGAAAATTTGAGAAAAATTTGGTTTCCGGATGATAACTCGAAAAGTTTACATCCAATTGACATGAAACTTGGATATGTTGTTGGATACTAGGAGGAGAGGAACCCTATTGATTTTGAAGGAAGTAGGTCAAGGGCCAAGGTTAGTGAAGGTCACAGTGACTGAAAACAGATTAATATATTGAAATTTCAAGACATGAAACTAGAAAATAGACCTTCTTGAA
>MJUU01072736.1:17701-32464 GCA_002080025.1 Modiolus philippinarum
AATTTCAATTTTGTTTCCAAATAGGTTTTGATGTCACAAATTCAAACCAATGTTAAAAATTGTTCGTTGACCGCCATTTTCAAAATGGCTTCCACAAAAGGCGGGAAAATTCAATATTGTCCGATTTCAATGAAATTTGGTTTCTAAGTGGATATTGATGTTGTGACTTCAAAACAGTTGCTGAAAATTGTTTGTTGACTGCCATTTTTAAAAATGGCCGCCAAAAAAGGTGGGAAAATTTAACATTGTCAAATTTCAATGGAATTTGGTTTCCAAATGGGTATTGATGTCGCAAATTCAAACCAATGTTAAAAATTGTTCTTTCACTGCTATTTCATAATGGCCGCCAAAAGAAGGCGGAAAATTCAACATTGTCTGATTTCAATGAAATTTGGTTTCCAAGTGGATATTGATGTTGCGACTTCAAAACAGGTACTGAAAATTGTTCGTTGACTGCCGTTTTCAAAATGGCCACCAAAAAAAGGCAGGAAAATTCAACATTGTCCAATTCAATGGAATTTTGTTTCCAAATAAGTTTTGATGTCACAAATTCAAACCAATGTTAAAAATTGTTCGTTGACCACCATTTTCAAAATGGCTCTACAAAAGGCGGGAAAATTCAATATTGTCTGATTTCAATGAAATTTGGTTTCCAAGTGGATATTGATGTTGCGACTTCAAAACAGATGCTGAAAATTGTTTGTTGACCACCATTTTCAAAATGGCTGCCAAAAAAGGCGGGAAAATTTAACATTGTCAAATTTCAATGGAATTTGGTCTCCAAATGGGTAATGATGTCGCAAATTCAAACCAATTTTAAAAATTGTTCATTCATTGCCATTTCAAAATGGTCACCAAAAAGGCAGCAAAATTCAACATTTTCCTATTTCAAATTTGGTTTCCAGATAAATATTGATGTATTAACTTCAAAAATATGGTTTTAAAAATTGTTATTGACTGCCATTTACAAAATTATGTCTCAGCTTCAAAACTGGTGTTGGAAGTGGTCATAAGCAAGTACATTTTTGTCAAAAAATGGGCAACAGAGAAATATAGTAAAACAAGATTTAAGATATTGGTGGTGTTTGAGCTAACAAAGTTTGAGAGACTTTACTTCAACTGTATAACTTAAAATGTTAGCTTCATTGTGGCAACTGAAAGCCAGGTGAGCGATACAGACTCCTGGGAGCCTCTAGTTTACCATTTAAAGGATTTATGTAAAACCTGATCTCATTCATGTAGCAGTATAAGAAGACTTGAAGTGACAGGCAATATTTATATAATTTCTCTTAAGAGAAAATACATGTATATGTACAGTAAAAGGGGTATATGAGAATGTCATGGTACCTGTAATTGTAACAGACTAAACATTAGGCTTGACATAAAGATTTATGTTTATTACAGTAGGCATTGCTGACCATCAAGTACATATCAGAATAGGGTCTGTAAGTCTCGTCATGTGACACTGAGACTTCACGATAAAATTAAAATTTGAAAACATCTCCTGCCAAAAGATGACGTTTCAGTATTATGACGTTTCAATTATTGTTTAAAAAGTCATATATTTCCGTATAAAATGCAACTTCTGGGTACATCAATTGTACCCAGAAGTTTCAAAATTCAACAAATCTTACAGACCCTATAACAATGTTTTATTTTTGTTGCAGGCCTTACTGACTGTTGTAACCTCTAACACAGTAGAAATACATGAGGGTACAGTTTTACAGTCTGTCAGAACATGTTACAATATAAAATTATGTTTTATTATCATTACAGGCCTTACTGACTGTTGTAACCTCTAACATTGTAGAAATACATGAGGGTACAGTCTTACAGACTGTCAGAACATGTTACAATATATGTTTTATTATCGTTCCAGGCCTTACTGACTGTTGTGACATCAAACACTGTAGAAATACATGAGGGTACAGTCTTACAGACTGTCAGAACATGTTACAATATTTACTTAGCAAGTAAGAACCTGGTCAACCAGACAACAGCTAAAGCCACCCTCACACAAATGTTGAATGTCATCTTCTCACGTATGGAATTGCAAGCTGTAAGTTGTCTGTACAGTAACAAAACTTCAAAACTACAAAAACTGTCCCAAGTTGCCAAAAAATAATCAAAACTCCTGATTTTGCACAGTGTTATAGTGATTTATATGATGTCAAAGATTTGAGAAAAAGCCAAAATTTTAGCTCAAAATTATTTGGCTTTACAATAGTTCAACATACCTTTCCAGGGATTTAGCTAGGATTTTGAGATCATTAGTCACTTTTGCGTATAAATTTCGCGGCGCAATGTGTAGTATGAGATACTAATTTTATGATTTATAATTTTTCTGTATTTGGTTGTATTTAAATAAGCACATCATTGTTCCAGATTAACAGTGCTCTTTCTGGTTCCTAATAAATTTAAAGAATCAGGTCTATGTATTTGAATATTATTATTAATATATACAGTAGCATTAACCCCTTTTCTTAATTTGAATGAGGTAATGTCAGTATAACTGTCTTTATAAAGGTAAACTTTCTATAACTTATTACACATAAAACTTTCTATAAATTTGTATTATAAAAGAAATTATTTTGCAAAATATCAAACAAATGTTGTTTATAAACCCTTTTTAAGCTTTCATAGTGGTAAAATATGAATTTTCTGTTATAATTACCAGAGCAAATATCAGCATAGGTTCATTTCTAAAAAAATAAATTCATTTTAAAGACATCAATAAAGGGAAATAACCCAACTTTCAAAAAAACGTGATCTTTTAACAAAAATTCAAAGGGGAAGTTTGACCTGTTAATTAAGAAAATTCTGCTGAAAGAAAGATTTAAATGTTCAAAACATTAATGATTTTAAACACCTGATAGTTAATTGCCATACAGGTGAGCAGGTTACCTCTGATTGACCGGTAATTAATGATAACAGGCCAGGAACACAGGTAAACAAATCACCGAAGGCGTTTGTTTACAACTGAACTAATCCTTTAATTAGCATTACAGGTGTAATTAAAGTGTCAGTTTGGACAATTAGATTACAGTGACAAAGATTATGGACATAATACTTTAATATTTGGCGATTTTTGAAATTTCAAATGACGAATTGCAGGCTTAAAAAATTCGCCACTTCCAAAAAAGATTCGTCAATGGCGAAAGTGACGAGCGCTAGCTAAATCACTGCCTTTCTTTTTAACTATTTATTGAATTTACAAACTTTTGATCTTGGATTTTCATGAACCTTCTCCTTCTAATTACCATAATGAACCCCTGATCATGATCCATCCTGTATGTATTTTAATCTAGCAGACAGTTTAACAAGTGTTGTATGTTTGAATGTAGTTGGGAATATACAATGAATTTCACTACTAAATGTTGGACAATCTAGAATGATGTTGAATGACTTTAATGTCAACTTCAATGTACTTTTGAATATTGTAATGTCATATTTATAATACCTAATGAAAAATCAGTTTGATGATAAGGGTATTTATAATGAAGCTAACACAAGGTTGAAAAATCACATATGCATCACCTAAGGATTGTTTGACAATCTATCAAATTTTTTTTTTAATCTTCATTATATATTTTATAATTAGGAGCTTCATACTATAATTTCAAACAAATGTCTTGTCAGTGAAGAAGATGAAATATATTATGGCATTTTATTTTTATGCGACCACAAAAATTTTTGCGTTCGTATATTGGTATGGTGCTGTCGTCGTCGTTGTTGTTGTCTGTAGACACTTTAGTTTTTGGTCAATAACTTTAGTTCCAGTAGATCAATCCTCATGAAATTTTAACACAATGTTCTTTGGTACAAAAGGAAGGCTTGGCTTAGTTTTGGTCATTGTGGCCCCACCTGTTTTTAAAAAAGGGGCCAAAAAGGGTTAAATTGGGTGTTTTCTCATATTTGTCTGTAAAATCTTTATTATTAATCAGATTTTGATAGGGTTTCTTTCAGTGTGCTCCTGAGGAAATTTCCAATCAGTAGTACACCAACAGATTTCATGTAGCATGTACCGTTCCTGAGATAAATGGGGCCCAAAAGGGCCACATCAAAAAAAAAAAAAAAAAATTTTTTTGTCTGATTTTGATGCAGTTTTTTCCATGGATTGCAAATGAAAAATTAACACAGCGCTCTGCTTTAGATTTTTGGTAACTTGTTTCCTTACCTAGCTATGAGGGGCCAAAGGGGCCAAATTGATAATTTGCAGATTACTAAAATTTTTATTTTTCATCGGATTTTAATGGGATTTTTTTTTCTTTAGATTCCTCATGATATAAGCTTTCAGTAGTATTCCAATGGATTTGGCGTAGCTCTTACCGTTTCTGAGCTATAAAAGGTCAAAGGGGCCAAAACTGCAAATTTGCAGATTACCTAAAATTTTTATTTTTTTCATCAGATTTCGATGGATTTTTTTCATTGGGTTCCTCTTGATATAAGCTTTCGGTAGTATGACAACAGATTTAGCGTAGCTCTTACCATTTCCGAGCTATAAAGGTTCAAAAGGGGCAAAACTGCAAATTTGCAGATTACCTTAAATTTTTATTTTTCATCGGATTTCAATGGGATTTTTTCCTTGCATTCCTCTTGATATAAGCTTTCAGTAGTATGTCAATGTATTTGGCATAGCTCTTACCATTTCCGAGGGGGTAAAAGATTAACCGTAAGGAGTCATAAGGGCTAATTTTCATTTTCCTTAGTTTGTGTCCAGCTTATTACTGGGTCAATCTCCTTATTGTGTCCATGTAATTATTGTGTCAAGCTCTTAAGTATGTCCACACTCACTTTCAGTTACACCTGTTCAAATTTCAGTGGTCGACATGCTGCGGTCGTATCATGCTGCGCTTTGCGTAGCCCTTTATTATATTTTATTGGTGATGCAATATTTGTTGAGCAGGTTCAAGACCAGAAACAGAGGGACAGAAGTTCAAGTAAGCTTTCACAGAAGTCTGATGATAAAAAGGACACACCAGAAGTTGTAAGTTTTATTTGTTCAAGACCATTCTCATTAAAAGAAGAGCATTTTAGGCAATGTTATGCATTTACATTGATGTACAGCAAAACCTAGTTATAATGCCACTGTTTGTTGAGCCAAATTTATAACAAGGCTTATTCTTGGCTGTTTTATATAGATATTAAAAATATAACATAAACTTGAATGCCATGTGATAGTTTATATGTTGTATTGTCTATTGGTCCCTTTGTCGGGCAAGGGATGAGTGTGTTTGTAAGAGTACTTTGCCCAATATATTATTATGCTTGTTGACGACCCCGCATCCATGACAAAAAGGATACATGGATGTAGCGTTGTTCAACATTTAGCAAGTGAATTCTGCTCAAACTGGTGCCAGGGGCCGTCTTGAATTTTCTATAAGGTAGGAGTGTTTGCAGGGTGTCAAGTCCCTATTTTTTCATATATTTTCCTATAAATATGACCATTCTTATATTTTCCCTATAAGTCACTAAAATCCCTATAAAGCCCTATATATAAAAAAAAAATTAAAAAATAAAAAATTGTTAAAAACATATTTGAATGCTCTTATCATTTAAAAAGGATTTTTATTTCAGATCTCTTTACATTATATTGTATTATGAGCTGTTTCTGGCATAGTACATTGTAGTTGTACCATCTATCAGGTGTAGCAAGCCATGCTTACCGATACACTCGTACCTTAAGATTTTTTTTAAAATGTCTGTTATTTTTGACAAAATAATACTACAAGAATACCTTTTTAAAGAATTTGAAATAATAATCTCTATAAACATCTCAATATCAATAACATTTACTGACTTCATATGATGATTGTCACTTAAATTGGGCTTGCTTACAAAATCAATGTATTAGGCAAGTGTATCAAGTACATGTAGTATGGTTCAAGGCCAAAATTTATTTTAATAGAAGATGGCAGATACTTAAACGCATATAAACACCAATTGCTCAATGAACTCTGATAAACTCATATTAGTAAATTTTAAATTTACACTTGTATTTCATCAGTTTTATCCAAGATTTTTGATCATGTTACTGATTTGGGAGCAGTACCTGTGCCGTCCCGGCTCCGGCACAGGGAAGCCAATCTGGAGTGGTAGGCAGTCAAGTGAAGGGTGTCCACTGCTGGTACAGGAAATAAACAACTATTCATTGCATATAACTTTATTCTTCTCATAATTATTGACATTCCATGTCTTTTTAAACTGACAGAATTGTATTTTAATTATAAAATGTTTTTTTCACCATTAGAATACATAGGTGATGACATGAAACGAACACTCGTTTAAGGCGGTAAATGAACATTGTACAATGCACTGTACCTTTACTTCGGGTATGTAACCAGGAACATTGTTACATTATGACATTTAATTATTGCATTCCTGAATTTGTACTTCAGGGGGTGATTTTTTATGTAAATTGTCCTGATGACGGCACTACAGTGCCGAAACATGTCGATCAATAAAGACCACTGCATTCCCGAGAAGTGTTGTTATTACTTTGTTCTCATTTATGTTTTTACGTAACAACCCTGCATACCTCAGGTATCCACTTCGAGGGAATCTAACGAACTGAGACATATCAGGCGTTGGTCCACTTGAGTTATATTGTTTGCAAATTTAAATGTGGACCCCTGCATCCTTCGGGAACCGCCGTTGCAACCCACGCCGACCGTCGGCCATGGCAAAGATGGACATTCCTAAAGATACATTACTAGAAACATACCCAGAGGCGAACCGACCATCGAACTTCAAAACCAAAACACACGGGGATATATACACACGAATTAGTGTGCCAGGAACAGCCGTTGTAATTGGGAATATCAACGTACCTCTTCTCAAAACGTGTCATAAAGAAAATGTCGAATCTGGTAGACATGCACATCACCTGTCAAACCTAAGGGGATTCCAAATCAGGGAAATAATACCAAAGACATTAGGATCCATTAAGATAATAAAGAGAACAGTACCAAACCCTAACCAACCGCAAAAACAAATATTAATGGGGAACATTGAAACGCCGTTCCGAACTTGGCTATTGCATAACTTAATATTAGTGCTGATTGCGACAACCATACCATCCTTGATTGCCGACACAGTTGGGAGCAGTACCTGTGCCGTCCGGCTCCGGCACAGGGAAGCCAATCTGGAGTGGTAGGCAGTCAAGTGAAGGGTGTCCACTGCTGGTACAGGAAATAAACAACTATTCATTGCATATAACTTTATTCTTCTCATAATTATTGACATTCCATGTCTTTTTAAACTGACAGAATTGTATTTTAATTATAAAATGTTTTTTTCACCATTAGGATACATAGGTAATGACATGAAACGAACACTCGTTTAAGGCGGTAAATGAACATTGTACAATGCACTGTACCTTTACTTCCAGTTTGTAACCACGGACATTGTTACATTATGACGTTTAATTATTGCATTCCCGAATTTGTACTTCAGGGGGTGAATTTTTATGTAAATTGTCCTGATGACGGCACTACAGTGCCGAAACATGTCGATCAATAAAGACCACTGCATTCCCAAGAAGTGTTGTTGTTACTTTGTTCTCATTTATGTTTTTACGTAACAACCCTGCATACCTCAGGTATCCACTTCGAGGGAATCTAACGAACTGAGACATATCAGGCGTTGGTCCACTTGAGTTATATTGTTTGCAAATTTAAATGTGGACCCCTGCATCCTTCGGGAACCGCCGTTGCAACCCACGCCGAACCGTCGGACATGGCAAAGATGGACATTCCTCAAGATACATTACTAGAAACATACCCAGAGGCGAACCGACCAACGAACTTCAAAACCAAAACACACAGGGATATATACACACGAATTAGCGTGCCAGGAACAGCCATTGTAATTGGGAATATCAACGTACCTCTTCTCAAAACGTGTCATAAAGAAAATGTCGAATCTGGTAGACATGCACATCACCTGTCAAACCTAACGGGATTCCAAATCAGGGAAATAATACCAAAGACATTAGGATCCATTAAGATAATAAAGAGAACAGTACCAAACCCTAACCAACCACAAAAACAAATATTAATGGGGAACATTGAAACACCATTCCGAACTTGGCTATTGCATAACTTAATATTAGTGCTGATTGCGACAACCATACCATCCTTGATTGCCGACGCAGTTGGGAGCAGTACCTGTGCCGTCCGGCTCCGGCACAGGGAAGCCAATCTGGAGTGGTAGGCAGTCAAGTGAAGGGTGTCCACTGCTGGTACAGGAAATAAACAACTATTCATTGCATATAACTTTATTCTTCTCATAATTATTGACATTCCATGTCTTTTTAAACTGACAGAATTGTATTTTAATTATAAAATGTTTTTTTCACCATTAGAATACATAGGTAATGACATGAAACGAACACTCGTTTAAGGCGGTAAATGAACATTGTACAATGCACTGTACCTTTACTTCCAGTTTGTAACCACGGACATTGTTACATTATGACGTTTAATTATTGCATTCCCGAATTTGTACTTCAGGAGGTGAATTTTTATGTTAATTGTCCTGATGACGGCACTACAGTGCCGAAACATGTCGACCAATAAAGACCACTGCATTCCCGAGAAGTGTTGTTGTTACTTTGTTCTCATCTCATGTTACTGATTTGTTTACTGATTTGATTTACAATAACTAATAAAAAATGACAAAAATAGGGTAACACAAACTTCCTGTTATAAGTGTACTGATTTTTTTGTGTCAAGAAAAAAACCCAAATCCAGCTGATGCTAGGATATAAAACTACAGATAATTAAAAAAAAAACCTGAATGATTACTGGTATATAAGAACAATCTACAGGAACGACTATTCTCTCCATCTGAAAGGTTTTGTTTATACATTGATAATGATTATTTTTGAACCAATAAAATAAAATGCTTACTATATTTTTATTCAGAACCAATAAACTTTATATATTTTTGTTTAACAAAACCCTATATGTTCCTATAAATCTGCTGAAAAATCACTATATTTGCCCTATAAACTTCGAAAAAAAATCCTATAATCCTATATTTTTTAGACACCCTGTGTTTGCCCTTTGTTGAAGGCCTCATGATGACTTAAAGATGAAGAACAACAATAAAACAGTTGTTCCATTTGCTTAATCCCCCATATATTTTTAGGGATTTTGTCCCACTTACATTTACTCCATATCCCTTTATTTGTTTATTTTCAATTAAAGAATTAAAACATTTACACATGAATATTTGTATATAGTTCGAGTCTTGTAGACAGAGCAATTTTAAAGACTACAGGAACCAAATGAGAGCTTTTTTGAATAACGTTTGAAACATCATGACATAGAGATCATATAATCATGCAATTGAAGGTTTTGTTGTCAAATAGTGCTCAAAATTAATACTTGAATATAAAAAAATATGCATTGTTAATTTACAGGTAATGAATGGAGATATACATTCACCCAAGATGGAGCAAAATGAAATTCAATCAGCTAATGAAAATGGGGAAATACAAGGTAAATGATAATGTTTTAAATTTATACAGTTGAACTTTGATGGCTAGAACTGCAATGACTCTAACACCATGGATGTCTCAAACCCCTTTTTTGGACCCTTTGATCAAAGTTGAACACAGTGTGTTCGAGCCATCAAAGTCCGACTGTAATTTTAAGGTAAAAAATATATAAGAAATGCTTCATGCACTGTCTCAACAAATTAAATGTGTATTTCTCACACTGTTGTATAACTTTCTCTAAGAAAAAAGTCCTAAAAATTAGTTTGTTGTGGATTTTGTAGAGATAAAGGTGCAAGAACCGGGAAACTTCAGTTGGTTTATGAACAAAAATAACTCACAAAATACAAATAATATAAACATGGGAAGACTTTTTTGTCAACAAAAAAAAGATTCAGATTCGGATACCAACAATTACTTTTAATGTTGTTTCCAATCAGAACTTAGTTTTGTCAGGGGTAGAAAAAAACATTCAGCCTTTCCACTGTCCATTGATCTGTCTGTTTTGAGTAAAATCCTCAAGGAAATAACATTAGTGCAGGTTACAATTTGGGATATTCACCTCTTCTGAGGGCCGTAATTGTATAATAATGTGATTTATATCATTACAGATGGTCGTAAGGAGGAAGAAACAACAGAAGATATAGTATCTAGTGTCATAGATGATTTAATGGACCAAGTCTGTACAGGTAAAGAACTTTAATAGCTACCAAGTTATTGTATCCTAATATTTCCTAGTAGTTATGGTTAAATGTAAGGGAAATAGTCAATCCTGCATGTTTTAATACATATAAAATTATTTTGTTTGTTGATCTATATATTGTTTATTGTATGTGCATTTCTTTATAGAATATGCACAATTGGGGAAAGTTATGCACCTGATAGAAAAGCAAAATCAATTTCTCAACTTTTACTGTTGCTTTTCATTCTGAAATTGCTGTGTTTCCATTTAGCAGTTTAAATTTATTTTTAGTTATGGCAGGTAAGAATTACAATAAGCAAAGCTCTTTTCTTAGATGTGAACACTGAATCTGTCTTTTTTGACAAATATTAGAACATTCCAGTCACATTCTACAGAAATAAGATCATATCTCTCAATTTATCAACTTTAAGCAAAAAAGTATTGGACTCACAAATTAACAATAAAAATGATTGAAATAGAGTATTTTGGGAAGTTTAACATGTATGACATAATGGTATGATTATAAACATCAGTAACATAATCTGTGACATAATCTTCAGCTTGTTGAAGGTGGTCACTATATGGTAGAATAGAAGTAGGAAAAATTCAAAGTACATGTATTTGCTATTTGCTTTTTCAATTGCATAACATACCAACTTTTGCTGATTGATACATATTATGCTTTTTGATACTAGATTTGAAGCCAGTTCTATTACAATATAACCATGTATACATTTTTTGCATATTATTTATATACATGTAGAACTAAAGAATGCTGTTAATTTTTAGAATCATCCTCAGGCATACCTAATACAAGCATGGAAGGTGATGGTAATGAGTCCTTATCTAACACCCCAGCTTCTCCTACTTCTTCTCAAAATGACAGCACATCTTTAGGGGAAGGGGAGGTAACTTCACATCAAGGGGAGACGAATTCCCAGTCTTCACATCAAGGGGAGACAATCTCACAATCATCACATAGTAGAAGTGGAAGTGGTTATGGTAAATAAATGTTGTGTCCTTTCTGTGTTGTACTTCATACTATTACATGTCATGTTTCTGGAAATAACCTTTTTTTCCTAACAATTATTCTGCTCAATTCTATCTTGTGTTATGTGTCAATTATGTGATATATTGTTATCAAGTGACACCCTTTGTTTTAAGCTTTTCAGAAATATTCCTAATTACAATGATATTGAATACTGCAAATAAACTTGTTAGAATTTAGATGATTGAACATAAGTTTTCAAGTCTGAGCTAAAAAACATAAAGTTATCTATAGTTTAATATAAGACAAGTTTTTGTTTTAAAACAATTTGAATTAGTTGATAAATGATTATGAACTAGATGAAACATTGAACTGATCTGAACTATCTTTCCATGAATTTTATTAGAAATGTTACTGTAGGTTTTTCGAACTAATCCTTTGACTACTTTTGTAGAAATGATTAATGCAAATTCAAAGTCTCTATGAGCATTTACACAAGCATGAAAAAAATAAATGCTGTCATACTATTAAAGTCAACCATTCTTTTGTTATGTATTGTCCCCAGCGGCAACACAATGGAGGGACATGGTAATGGTCTGCGTCTGTGTGTCAGGTTTTTTGTGGGCGCAACTCCTCAGAAACCGCTGGTCAGAATTCATTCAATTTTACAGGATTGTTAGTCACCATTAGTACTAGATCATATCGCATTGCCATTTTGATTCGTCAAATTTTGTGGGAGTTATGGGACTTTGATTATTTCCACATTGTTATACAATGGCAAATCTTGTGGACGCAACTCTTCAGAAACCGCTGGCCAGAATTCATTCAAATTTTACAGGATTGTTATTCACCATTAGTGCTAGATCATATCGCATCGCCATTTTGATTCATCAAATTTTGTGGAAGTTATGGGACTTTGATTATTTCCACATTGTTATATAATGGCAAATCTTGTGGAGGCAACTCGTCAGAAACCGCTGGTCAGAATTCATTCAACTTTTACAGGAACGTTAGTCACCATTAGTACTAGATCATATCCCGTCGCCATTTTGATTCGTCAAATTTTGTCGGAGTTATGGGACTTTGATTATTTCCACATTGTTATAGAATGGCAAATCTTGTGGAAACTGCTTGTCTGAACTCATTCCAATATTACAGGATTGTTAGTCACCATATGTACAACATTATATCGCATCGCAATTTTGATGCATATAATTTTACAGGAGTTATGGAACTTGATCGATTTAATGCATGCTATAGCTTAGGAACACTTTGTGGGCACAACTCCTCGGAAACCACTGAGTGGATTATGCTGAAATTTTGTTTGAACATTTGCCACCATATGTACTCGATCATATTATGCTGCCATTTTGATTGGACAAATTTATTGGGAGTTATAGGACTTTATCAACTTAATGCATACTACAACTTGGAAGACTTTGTGGACACATCTCCTCAAAATTCAATGAAGGGATTTTGCTGAAATTTTGCTTTGCTGTTTGCCACCTAATGCAGTTGATCATAACCTGCTGCCATTTTGATTCGCAAAATTTTACATGAGTTATGGGACTTCATTAACTTTACTGCAGCGGCGGGGGGCATAGCTGCGTGTAGCAATCTTGTTTTATTACAGGTAAAAGAGTTCACTCTTAGTCATTTTTTGAAATTTTCCTTAAACTCATTGACTGTGCTTTAATAAAAAAAAAAAACAACATGGAATTAGTGTCTTTGATGAGCATGTTAATCTTGAAAAAGAAAATCTGTCTACCTAATTTGAGGTTTTCGATTGGAAATTTAATCCAGAAAAGTCAAATATTTGATCACTATATCAATTGTAGTAGAGTGAAAGACAATGTTTTATCAGGGGACAAAGCATAAAGGTGCTGAAATAAAGAAAAAGAAATTTGGCTTTTGGCATTAACCATGTACATGAAACTTTAATGTGTTGTGTCTACATTTCATCCTTAATTGATATTTCTGTAAAATTCTATCTCCTGTGGCTTGGCTTTAAATTTGTATGTTAACTTTGCATGTTACATTTCAACCAAAGTAATATTACAATTTTATCACTCTTATTGTAAGAAATAATTCCAGACTTTAGCACAGACTCAAGTCAATTATAGTGAATATTTAAGAAGAAAATATACCAAAATTAATCAAGATCTGTTTTATCAACATTGGAATCTGAAATTGGAATTACATGTATTTCATAAATTTAAACCTGTGTCAAAGAAATATTTGTATGCATTTATAGCATTTACAAATGACAATGAAAAAAATTCTAACTGAATTGAATTTATTAAAAAAAATGCAATGAATTTGTCATCAACCAGAATTTTTATAATAACATTTCTAGCATTAAATAAACTGGAAGATGAACCTGAGGGTATAGAAAATGCTGACACTCCTGAGATGCCCCAAGGTGTATTTAATCACATTCTACAGAAAGATGCCTTCCTTGTATTTAGAAGTTTATGTAAATTGTCAATGAAACCTTTGGCTGATGGACCTCCTGATCCCAAGTAAGTTTATGTAATTATCAATCAAACCTTTGGCTGATGGACCTCCTGATCCCAAGAAAGTTTATGTAAATTGTCAGTGAAACCTTTGGCTGATGGACCTCCTGATCCCAAGTAAGTTTATGTAAATTGACGATAAAAGACCTCCTGATCCCAAGTAAGTTTATGTGAATTGTCAATGAAACCTTTGGCTTATGGACCTCCTGATCCCAAGTAAGTTTATGTAAATTGTCAATGAAACCTTTTGCTGATGGACCTCCTGATCCCAAGTAAGTTCATTTAAATTATCAATGAAACCTTTGGCTGATGGATCTCCTGATCCCAAGTAAGTTTATGTAAATTGTCAGTGAAACCTTTGGCTGATGGACCTCCTGATCCCAAGTAAGTTTATGTAAATTGTCGATAAAACCCTTGGCTGATGGACCTCCTGATCGGAAGTAAGTTTTGTAAATTGTCAATGAAACCTTTGACTGATGGACCTCCTGATCCCAAGTAAGTTTATGTAAATTATCAATGAAACCTTTGGCTGATGGACCTCCTGATCCCAAGTAAGTTTATGTAAATTGTCAATGAAACCTTTGGCTGATGGACCTCCTGATCCCAAGTAAGTTTATGTAAATTGTCAATGAAACCATTGGCTGATGGACCTCCTGATTCCAAGTAAGTTTATGTGAATTATCAATGAAACCTTTTGCTGATGGACCTCCTGATCCCAAGTAAGTTTATGTAAATTGTCAATGAAACCTTTGGCTGATGGACCTCCTGATCCCAATTAAGTTCATGTAAATTATCAATGAAACCTTTGGCTGATGTACCTCCTGATCCCAAGTAAGTTTATGTAAATTGTCAGTGAAACTTTTGGCTGATGGACCTCCTGATCCCAAGTAAGTTTATGTGAATTGTCAGTGAAACCTTTGCTTGATGGACCTCCTGATCCCAAGTAAGTTTATGTAAATTGTCAATGAAACCTTTTGCTGATGGACCTCCTGATCCCAAGTAAGTTCATTTAAATTATCAATGAAACCTTTGGCTGATGGATCTCCTGATCCCAAGTAAGTTTATGTAAATTGTC
>MJUU01072737.1:15824-39000 GCA_002080025.1 Modiolus philippinarum
ATGTGCCATAACGAGGCGAACTTTGTAATCGTTGATTACCTATGTTTGGATTTTCCTACTTAGAAACAATACCGAAAAATTTGTCTGAAGCTTATCTCAGAAACTCATCTAATTATCTTTTTCAAATTTTGTCAGAATTCTTAGTACTATCAAATAAACTTGTGTGCCTGGTATTTTCAGATTTGTAAAAGTTATTTTTGTACTTAAGTACCCATATGGAAATTTTTTGTCAGGAGGCAATCTCAGCTGCATTGATATTTTTGTACTTGAGTTCCAATACAGTGCACCCTCGTTATATCACCACCTTTGGGACCAGAGAAAATTTTGGCGATAAGTGAGGGTGGTGATATATTGAGGGAATAAATGATATAGAAACTGGCAACTTTTGAAAAATGTACCTTGAAAATGGTTGGAGATAAGTTGAGGGACCGCCATTAAAGAGGGGCAGTAGAATAAGGGAGCACTGTATATGGAAATTATTTTGTCCGGAGGCAATCTCAGAACCTATTTGTTGTGTCGCCTGTCTTCATGCAGTGGGGACAAGTGGCGACATATAGGGATCACTATCCGTCGTCTTGTGTCGTCGATGTCTCAAAAATTTGTGTCACATTTTTCTCAGGAACTATGTATCGGAGCCCTTTGCAATTTGGTATGGAGTATCAGTATGGGGACCTATACCTGTAAAAGAGTTTAAGATCTCTTGTATGCCCACTTCCTGTTTGACGGAACATAGAATATTTTTTGCCGATCGGAGTCCCAAAAAATTTCTGTCACTTTTTTCTCAGGAACCATGTATCCAAGCCTCCAAGTTGGCATGGAGTATCAGTATGGAGACCTGTACCGTGTAAAAGAGTTTCGGATCTCTCACATGCCCAGTTCCTGTTTTACGGAACATAAAATATTTTTTGCTGATTGGAGTCACAAAAAATTTGTCACATTTTTCCTATGAACTATGTATCCAAGCCTTTTGCAATTCAATATGGAGTAACAGTATGGAGTAATAGAGTTTAGGATCTCTCACATACCTACTTCCTGGTTGACAGAACTTGGAATATTATTTGTTGTTACACAGGCGACACATGTCTTTCCTGGAAGACTTAATACTAAGTGTTATCTTTCTCAATTTTTTTGAGAAAGTTAAGTAACATTTGAACCTGTGCACCTGCTATATATTCACTATTCAGATTGATTCATCAAATTTTGAAAAAAAGTTATTGCTACTTTGGTATTTTTGGATTTGTATATTTTCTGGACATTTAATAAGGGGGAGGTTTATCATTGTGTCCACACCTGTATTGTGTCAACACATGCTTAAATTTGCTCTTTCCATATTAATTCAGGGGTCAATGAGCACACGGTGTAACTGGCTTCCAATTTGGGACTGAGCTCTAGTTTAATACTTGCATGATGATTTTGTACACTTATGAATTATCAGGCATGGCAGATGAGTTCTATCACCACTGTCAATCCTAGCCCTTTCAATTTATCATACTTTTGATTCATAAATCAGGATAGGGTTTGAATGTCACAGACATTTATACAAGACTGCAAAAAAAATATTGTAAGTTGTATGAAGTCTTATGGCTCAGTCTGAGCAAATTATGTTTAATTGTAAATCTGAATAGAATTCTGTTTGGCAGATGAAAGAAATTATACATGTTATGGCCCTGTTCCTAAGACAATAATTAAAAAAAATTGTGTTTCCCCTTAACCGACCTTGCCTACTAATGTTGAGTAGGTAGGTAGGAAGAATTTTTTTTTTACTAATTCTTACTAAAAAGAGGGTAGAAATAACCATTTTTTATCCAAATTTGAGTAAAAAAAATATATCACTCTGAAAAGTCAAAAAAATTATATGAGTAGGGCCATTTTTTTATGGTCGGTAGGGTAAGGGGAAACAAACATTTTAATTTCGGCCTAATTAAAACGAATTGGGGGTTCTAGCAAGAATAAGTTCTTGGTTTTGTCAAATGTCAAAATAACTTGCAATCAGTCAGTCTGTTTTGACCTTTCTCTCAATATGTTGTCTTGAAACATTTTGAGCAATTGGAACTAAATAATGTTACAATGTCTCCATCAAAAATTGTTTTTGGCATGTCCATCATTGTCCATGTCCTATCCTACAATTGTCACAATATGACAGCCGCAGTTAAACAATACTAATTATTGAACTCTTTTGGTACTACTTTAAACACCATGTTTTCTGAAACTACATATGTACTGTATATCAATTTCATGCAAAGTTTAGGGGTATATAGGAATCACCCTTTCTGTCTGTCGGTCTGCCCTCACCTTTTGTAAGTGCAACTCATTTTAAACCTCTGGAAGGATTTTGATTAAGCTTAAAACAAGTGAAGGACACCTCATTTTTGTCTGAAACGAGGAAGGGGAGATTATTTGACTTTGACTTTTTATTGTTTCAGTCTGCATTTAGACAGTTTTTCAAGGAAATAATTTAAAGGCTAGATATTTTGAAATAAGGCTGTGGGAGAGAAACACTTTTACATTTTTATCCTTTTGAAAAGTTGTTTTCAAAGTGTTGTAACAAAATTTCTCAAACGCTTATGATTTTTGTGCAAAATTTCAGAGGCCAAAAAGGATGAATTATTTTGACAGAATATTTTCATGGGAACAAATTTTGAAAGTTGTTTTGAGGATTATATCATTGTGTCATAATTTATCCAACCTTGTACTGTGTCCACACATGTATTGTGTTCAAACCTGCGTAAATTTGCACTTATCATATTATAACTGGCTGCAATTTGCCGATAGCTCTTGTTTTTTTACAAAACTGCAAGTTTAAGTTAAATGTTTGGTTAATATAAAAAAAATCTTTTATTTCAGAAGTTCATTTTGGCAATGATACAAAAAGCATTTTAATATGATATTTCATGTTTATGCAAAGGAGTCTAGGTCTCTTTAAAAAGAATTAGTGGGTTAAGGAGTAAATGTCCAGGGGAAAACAGTTTAATGCTGAGTTTAATTTCTTTGCCTTATGTTTTTTATTTTCTTAATGATATTCATAATCTGTTTTGAATTTTTCAGTGTTTGTTTATTTTTTGTTAATTTTTTTGGACAATTTTATATTTTTTTCTCCAAAAATGGTTCTGGAAGTGAGAAATGGCAGAAGAAGTGGTACAACAGCAAAGTGCATCATCAGAACAGACCAACTTGATAATCAACTATCTTCCACAGTCACTTACAGACGAGGAATTCCGTTCCATGTTCCTTAGTATTGGACCATTGAAGAATGCTAAGATCATTAGAGATAAAGCAACAGGATACAGCTATGGCTTTGGTTTCATTGATTATCAGAGTGCTTCTGATGCCGCTCGAGCTATTGAATCGTTAAATGGTTTGCAGCTACAAAACAAGAAAATGAAAGTGGCTTATTCAAGGCAAGGTGGCGAAGAAATAAAAGACGCTAACTTGTATGTTACAAATGTCCCCCGTCATTGGAAAAATGAACAGTTAGAAGCAGCATTTGGTCAGTTTGGAAAAATTGTTCAAGTGAGAATTCTGTCAGATGAAAGAACTGGGTTTTCTAAAGGAGTGGCATTTATTCTGTACAGTTTGAAGTCAGAAGCAGATGCTGCAATTGCTGGTATGAATGGGAAAGTTCCTGATGGAGGTGAAATGCCAATGCTTGTTAAAAAAGCAGATGACAATGCTAAGAAAGTTCGTCCTCCTCCTGTGCAGTTTATACCAGCACCCCCACATATGACTGGAAGATATCCACATGGGCCTGTACGCAATATGGGAAGTCGATTCTCACGTTATAATCCCATGGGAGGACCTAATTACAGTGGTGGCCCAATGGGTAGTGGTGGTGGTGGTGGTGCTGGTCCGTATACTCTGTATGTTTATAACATTGGCAATGAAGCTAATGAACGAATGCTGTACCAGTTGTTCAGTCCCTATGGAAACGTACTGAAAGTGAATGTTATTTATGACAATCAGAAAGGAAAATGTAAAGGCTATGGCTTTGTTACAATGTCAAACTGGGAGGAGGCAGAGAGTGCTATTGGATGCTTAAATGGGTATTGGATAGATGGAAGAGAACTTCAAGTATCGTACAAAAAATAGATTGCTTTCCTTCATTGATTATAGTGCTACAGATTTTGACTCCTGTTCTATTAATTGAGATTTCTGTCTGAATGCAGAATTTGCTGTAAAACAATTACATACTTTGTCTGTTAGACTTGGAACAGCTTTCGATTTAGGTTATGAGTTTTATGTTTGTAGCATTTATAATTTTTTGTCTCCTTATCAAACAGTCTGAGCTGTTGTCAATCATTTCTTTAGATAGATTTTTTTTGTGTGAAAATTTAACAATAACATATAATTTAATATTCCTTAAGCACAATATGAATGGTTTCATTTTCTTTCCATATTTAAATAGTTCTGTTTATACATGTACTATTCAAGACAGGTTTTATATTTAACAAGAAATCCCTGTATACATGGTATACCACTATCACTTGTCTGAAATTTGTTTTTCAAAAGTTAACATTTTCTAAAAGGTTTCTGCAGTATTAAAAATCCATGAAAAAAAATCTTCCAAATAAATGAATTTTTGTTTTTCTCAATTTGGAGATTTTTACTGTTGAATTATTCATGTGTTATTATTCTTGTCAAGACTTATCAATTTTCATCCTGTTTCATTTTGTTTATTATTTTCAAACAATTGTAAAGAGCTTTCAAATCTGCTGAGTGTTTGGAAATTTTATTTAACCATTAGATTTTGTTGTGGACTTTTTGTTTATGTGCATATATAACTAATTTGGTATGTTCACAAGATGATTTTGAAAAAATACCCGATTTACCAGTACATGATTAACACTCTTACTGCAAGTGACTCATACTTTGTGTTTTGCTAAATATATAATGTGCATTTTACATTTTATTTTGATATAGACATAATGGTAAGGAAATTTTTATTATCCTTGTGTATCAGCTTATTCAGTTTTAGTTTTATTTTTCCGTTATGATATTTAGCAGAAATGTCTGTTTACCATTGTGAAATCCCCCCCATTTTAGACATGTTAGATAATTCCAATATTAAGGTAGAGTAAA
This sequence comes from Modiolus philippinarum, assembly GCA_002080025.1. NCBI lineage: Eukaryota > Metazoa > Mollusca > Bivalvia > Mytilida > Modiolidae > Modiolus > Modiolus philippinarum. Next base: position 20,901 of record MJUU01072737.1, read on the forward strand.
TTTTTATTCTAATGCTTTGTCACATCATGTTTAAACTTTAACCTCTACTTAAGATACATTTCATCTACATTCCAAATTGTTTTATCAGCAATATTACATCATACCCTCATCTGCAAATAATGTTTAATGATCATGATGATAATGTATGGTTCAATCCCAAAAGTCTGCCATTTCGGAAAAAAATCACATTTATGTAGCTTTTATTCTGTAATTGTTGATATATAGCAAACAAATGTCTCCCTTCCAACTGAATTTTTTAATTTACTCTACATTTTTTCTGATCCGGCTTAGTATATTTATTTTTGAAATATTGATTGTATTACTTATCAATAGTTGTACAGTGTCAAAAATTATTAATTTTTATGAAGTTTAATGTCATCTTTTTCAAGTGTCCAGATTTGGAAATAATTATTGTAAAATAATCTAATGTTATAATATGTTTGATTATGTTCAGAAATAAGATTTTCTAATTAATTTTGTCAATTAAAATCATCATATCCACATTATGCAATAAAAGATCCTTGCATTGGTTAATGAAGAACAAAATTACAACAGTAAAATCATATAACAAGTCCATAAATTTTCCACTTCAAGATAAAACTTCCATTTAATACACTTGACCATAAGATTTGATCATATCTTGGGGTAGTGGCATAGTGACAACTATTACTTTGTCAGATCTGATCACTTTTAAGCATCATATTATCCATTTAAGTGTTATACATTAATTCTTTGTATTGTTATTGATGGATAAAAGACATTTAAAAACTAAAAGTGGTTTCTTAGTTCTTATTATTCCCCCTGCAAACAAATTTTGTGGGGTATATAGGAATCACCCTGTCTGTCTGTTTGTCTGTCTGTCCGTCCGTCTGTCCATACTTTGTGAAAGCGCAACTCCTCTTAGACCACTGCAAGGATTTTGATGAAACTTCACACAAAGGAAGGACACTATATGGACATGTGAATGAAGGAACATGATCATTGCCCGAAACCAGGAAGGGGAGATAATTTGACTATGACTTTTCTTTGATTACCTATATATGGGTTATATCGTAAGCGCAACTCCTCCTAAACCACTGTAATGATTTTGATGAAAATTCACGTAAAGGAAAGACACTATACGGAGATGTGCTTGAAGGAATATCATTATTGTTTGAAACCAGGAAGGGGAGATAATTTGACTTTGAATTTTTGGTGATTTCCTATGTATGGGTTACCTCGTATTCGCAACTCCTTTTAAATCACTGAAAGGATTTTAATGAAACTTTACACAAAGGAAGGACACTATATGGAGATGTGCATGAAGGAATATAATTATACGCCCACTCTATAGAGAAGGGGGTATACTGCATTCACATTGTCCATCCGTTCGTCCGTCCGTCTGTTCGTCAAAAAAAAAAAATTTGTCGCATTTTTCTCAGCCTTTACAACAGGGATTGATTTCAAAATTGGTATGCAGCCTCTATATGAAGGAACATCTTATTTTGAGTCCTGTCTGATGTGTACTTCCTGTGACGAAATGTGACTGTTACGAAATGTAGTGAAAACATGAATTTTTTGTCGCATTTTTCTCAGCTTCTACAAGAGGGATGGATTTCAAAATTGGTATGCAGCCTCTATATGGTTAGTTTTTAGGAGCGTCCTATTTTGAGTCCTGTCAGATGTGTACTTCCTGTTTGCCGAAATGTGACTGTTACGAAATGTAGTGAAAACATGAATTTTTCGTTGCATTTTTCTCAGCTTGTACAAGAGGGATTGATTTCAAAATTGGTATGCAGCCTCTATATGGTTAGTTGTTAGGAACGTCATATTTTGAGTCCTGTCTGATGTGTACTTCCTGTTTGACAAAATGTGGACTTTGTCAAGAAATGTAGTGAAAACATGAATTTTGAGTCCTGTCTGATGTGTACTTCCTGTTTGACAAAATGTGGACTTTGTCATGAAATGTAGGGAAAACATGAATTTTTTGTCGCATTTTTCTGAGCTTCTACAAGAGGGATTGATTTCAAAGTTGGTATGCAGCCTTTATATGGTTAGTTATAGGGAATGTGATGTCTTATTTTGAGTCCTGTCTGATGTGTACTCCCTGTTTGGGCGGAATGTAGACTTTGTTACGAACTGTAGTGATAACATGTTACGAACTGTAGTGATAACATGAATTTTTTTCGTTGCATTTTTCTCAGCTTCTACAAGAGGGATTGATTTCAAAAAATCATATGCAGCCTCTATATGATTAGTTGTAAGGAACGTCCTATTTTGAGTCATGGCAGATGCATACTTCCTGTTTGACGAAAATTGGACTTAATTAAGAAATTTAGTGAAAACATGAATTTTTGATCCAGGGTTCAATGAGTGGGGGTATACCTGGTTGCCATTCGGCGACAGCTCTTGTTATTGTCTGAAACCAGGAAGCGGAGATAATTTGACTTTGACTGTTTGTTAATGGTATACCTCTAAAGCGCAACTCCTCTTAAACTACTCAAACTATTATAATGAAACTTTACACAAAGGAAGGACATTATATGGAGATACGATGAAGGAATATAATTATTCTCTGAAACCAGGAAGGGGAGGTAATTTGACTAGGACTTTCGTTGAATCCTTCTGTAATGATTTTTTGGACTTGGACAATTTTTAGATATTGTAAAATCAAGCTTGGGGAGAGAAACACTTTTTTCATTGTTTTCATCTTGAAAAGTTGTTTTCAAAGTCTTGAAATGAAATTTCTTTTACTCTTATGATTTTTGTGTAAAATGGCAAATTTTCAAAAAAGGGTGAATTATATTTTTTTTCTGATTTTGACAGAGTATATTCATTGGAACCTTTAAGAAAAAACTTTCTTGAAGATTATATCATTGTGTCCATACTTGTATTGTGTCCTCACACATTTAATTCACTTACCAGATCGATTCAGGGTTCAATGAACGGGGGTGTATTTGGCTGCCATTAAGTGACAGCTCTTGTTAACCATGGTTGTATGACAGATGATCTAGCTTTTCATATGCACATCATGCTTGGATGATTTATGAAAATATTACCATATATTTCAGAATAACCCCGAATAACAATGAATAAAGTGAAAATTAAGTCCCTAGGAAAATAACAACTCACCAGTATATTTTTATTACAACCCATTATTATACCCCCGAAAACAAAGTTTGGGGGGCATATAGGAATCACCCTGTCCGTCTGTCTGTCTGTCTGTCTGTCTGTCTGTCTGTCCGTCCGTCCGTCCATCCGTCCATCCGTCCGTCCGTCCGTCCGTCCGTCTGTCTGTCCACACTTCTCGTAAGCGCAACTCCTCTTAAACCACTTGAAGGATTTTGATGAACTTTACACAATGGAAGGACATTATATGGAGATGTGCATGAAGGAATATTATTATTGTTGGAAACCAGGAAGGGGAGATAATTCGACTTTGACTTTTCGTTGATTCCCTATGTATTGGTTACCTCGTAAGCGTAACTCCTCTTAAACCACTCGAAGGATTTTGATGAAACTTTACACAATGGAAGGACACTATATTAGATGTGCATGAAGGAATATAATTATTGTCGGAAACCAGAAAGGGGAGATAATTCGACTTTGACTTTTCGTTGATTCCCTAGGTATTGGTTACCTTGTAAGCGCAACTCCTCTTAAACCACTCACTTGAAGGATTTTGATGAAACTTTACGCAAAGGAAGGAAACTTTATGGAGATGTGCATGAAGGAATATAATTATTGTCCGAAACCAGGAAGAGGAGATAATTTGACTTTGACTTTTCATTGATTCCCTATGTATTGGTTACCTCGTAAGCGCAACTCCTCTTAAACCACTTTAGGGATTTTGATGAAACTTTACACAAAGGAAGGACACTATATGGAGATGTGCATTAAGGAATATAATTATTGTCCGATACCAGGAAGGGGAGGTAATTTGACTTTTACTTTTCGTTGATTCCCTATGTATGGGTTAACTCGTAAGCGCAACTCTTCTGAAACCACATGAAGGATTTTGATGAAACTTTACACGCAGGAAGAACAATTTATGTAGATGTGCAGGAAGGAATATGATTATTGTTTGAAATCAGGACGGGGAGATAATTCGACTTTGACTTTCGTTGATTTCTCCTGCAATTATCTTTTTTTCCTAGAAAAAAATTTAAGCATAGATATTGTGAAGTCAAACTGTTGGAGAGACACACTTTTTTCATTGTAATCCTCTTGAAAAGTTATTTTCAAAGTGTTCTAATGAAATTCCTCTAATGCTTATGATTTTGTGTAAAATGTCAGATAGGCTAAAAAAAAGGGTGAATTTCATATTTGTCTGATTAAGACAGAGTATTTTCATTGGAATCCTTGTGAAAAGTTCTTTCTTGAAGATTATATCATTGTGTCCATACTTGTACTGTGTCCACACTTGTACAGTGTCCACACCTGTATTGTGTCCACACCAACTTGAATTTGCACTTACCATATCGATTCAGGGTTCAATGAGCGGGGGGTATATTTGGCTGCCATTCGGCGACAGATCTTGTTTTGACTAAGAGCAGCCATAGGTTAACACCAGTAATTTTTATTCAGCAACAAAGTTTAGGGGGGTATATAGGAATCACCCTGTCTGTCTGTCTGTCCGTCTGTCCGTCTGTCCACACTTATTGGTAGCGCAACTCCTCTTAAACCACTTGAAGGATTTTGATGAAACTTTACACAAAGTAAGGACACTATATGGACATGTGCATGAAGGAATATAATATGTCCGAAACCAGGAAGGGGAGATAATTCGACTGTCTTTTCATTAATTCCATCTGCACAGATTACCTCATGAGCTTAACTTTTCTCAAACCCCTTATAGGATTTTAATGAAACTTTACACAAAGGAAGGGCACTGTATGGAGATGTGCACAAAGGAAAATGATTATTGTCCGAAACCAGAAAGGGGAGATAATTCGACTTTTGACTTTTCATGGATTCCATTTTCACAGATTACCTCGTAAGCACATCTCCTCCAAAAACCAGTTGAAGGATTTTGATGAAACTTTACATGAAGAAAGGACACTATATGGACATGAGCATGAAGGAATATAATTTTTCTTTTAATCAGGCATGGTAACATGATTGTCCTCTAGTGAATGTAATATTTGGATACAAATTATAATTCCAAGATGGCCAAATCACATATCTTAGTTTATCATGAAGAATGATAAATAGATCATGAAAATGATTTCATCAATTAAGTCAATATATCAGACATGATATTCCTTTTCAGTTTTTATGATCTGAGTACCGTTACACTAACATTGGACCTATTAGAAAACTTGCAAATTGCTTGAACACTTTTAAAGAATCAAGTTCATTATAAATGTGCCCCTACTCCGTAGAAGAGGAGTGTGCTGTTTACCCATGCAAGAACATCCCTGCTTGTTTATGTAATGTAATAGATTAAATGGTCTGAAGCTTTGGTATGGTGAGTTGTACCATTTCTCTTTTTNAAAATCATTCAAAGATTTCCTCCTCTGAAAGTGATTGGCCAATTGGAACCATACTTGGTCACAATGGTCCTTGGATGGTTCCCTTTGAAAAATGATTAAAAAGATTTTTAAACATCTTCTCCTCTGAGGCCGCAAAGCCAATTTATACCTAAAGTTAGAGACAATGATCCTTACATGGTCCCTTCTAGAAAGGTGACTGTAGGTCTGCACCCAATCCAAATAGCTGCCAGTGGGGAATATAGTTTTAATTTTGGATCATATAACATCAATGTCTATTAACAAACTTGAAAATGAAACCATTAAACATTTGGATTATTTTGACTATCTATGTCAGCCATGGCCCAGGTGAGCGATACAGGCTCTTGAGAGCCTCTTGTTTTGGCTATACCCAGGGTGAGCTTTTGCCATCACTGCGTTCATCTTTCGTCCTCCATTTGGCATTAGCTTTTCATTCAAAAATCTTGTCCTCTGAAACTACTAGGACAATAAGAACAAATCTTGGCCACAATACTCCTTGTGTTGTCCCCTGCTAAAAAAAGGTGTTCAGGTCCCTGCTATGTCCAAGATTGCCACCAGTCGGGAATATAGTTTTAACATTGGAACCTATTTGAAAAGATTATCAAACATCTTCGCTGAAACTGTTGAGCAAATTGGAACAAACCATTGGCACATTATACTAATTGTCCTCTGCAAAAAAGTGTTTTTAGTTCCTCACTTTATCAAAGATGGTCGCAAGCAGGAGCATGGGTACCTATGTCATAATGTGTACTTGGCCATAATAGTCCTTGAGTGATGACATACAAATATAGTGCAAGTCTGTGCTATATCAAATATGGGGGGGGGGGCATAATTTAACATTAGAACCTATTGGATAACGCAATTCATAGGTCTCTGAAGTTGTTGCACAAATTGGAACCAATCTTGATTTTGATCCCCTGCAAAAAGGTGTATTTAGGTCAGTATTATATCCAAGATGGGAACATAGTTTAACAGTGGAACCTATCAAATATCTCATAAACTGCTCAGCTGACTGTAGCCGAATCTGGCCACCATAGTCTTCACATGGTCCCATGCATGTTCTTTTTTAGCTCTTCTGGCTAAAGTCATGGTGAGCTTTTGCCATCACTTTGCTTTGGTTGTATGTCCATCCATCCGCATTAACTTCTTCTCCTTTGAAACTGCTGAGCCAATCAGAACAAAATTTTAGCACGATAGTCCTTGGGTGGACCCCTTCAGAAAAGTGTTTTTTCAGGTCCACACTATATCCAAGATGGCCACCAGCAGGGAACATAGTTTTTACATTGCAGCAAATAGGAAAACACACTCTAAAATCTTTTCCTCTGAAACTGCTGAGCCATTTGGAACAATAGTTCTTTTATGGTCCCCTATGAAAATGATGTTTTTCAGGTCTATCTGTGCTTGTCCAAGTTTGCTGCCAGTGGTGAACATGCTTTAACATTGGCCCCGGTGGGAATGCTTTCAAAGATCTTCTCTCCTGAAACTACAATGGTCTTTACTAGATGGTTCCCTTCAAAAATTAAAGTGTTTCAGTTTAATACTTTATCCAACATTACCACAGCAGGGAGCACATTGCTATTGAAACACTTTCAAAGGCCTTCTTCCCTTTAACCATTATACACATTAGAACCATAGACAAAGTTAAAAGTAAGTGAGTACCAAATCATCAGTCTTTTTGAAGAATAATTTAAATCGATGGCAACATCTGAAACACATGGATATAAAGACATCACATAATTACTCGACAGAAAAGAAAAATGGAGACATATACAGATGAATGACACAGAAGCAATTTTAAACCATGGGTGAGATCAGGTGCACTGGTAAAGGAAGCATATCCTGCTTCTCCATAAGAAACCCGCCATGTTGAAACATATCAAATCCAGTAGAGAAAACGACAATCTGTTTATAAAGGGAAAGGTCTGTTGTCTTCTGGGAACGAATATTCCAAAGCTTTCCACAAGATCGTTGATCAGATAAATTCTGCAGTGATGACTTTTAGGTAACAAACTCTTGTTTAAGTAACCTAATTGTGAGCAAGCGGGCTCCATCAAGGAAGTCTGTCTCGACCACAAGCCGTGAGTAGCTAATTAGTTCGGAGATGTAAACTCCATATGCTTGCGCTGTTGGAATGTCAAAGAAAATGGAAGTTGACTTGGCAAAAGGGAAATCAAAGCCTATTTCATAGTCTACATATGTTGTCAATTTCAAGGTGAAGGTGAGGAAAGGAGGTTTCTTAAACATAGAGTTTCTATGTAAGCCTTGGAGTCTTGATGGGCGATGCATGCAATTGCGAGCCTGTTGTCCTGGTGTGCGCTATATCCAAGTTGGGCGCCATCGGGAAACATAGTTTTAACATTGCATGAACGCTATGGAAAAATTCTTCTCTGAAAATGCCATTAGCAACAAAACTTGGCCACAATAGTCTTTATATGTATATAGCTGGTCCCCTCAGTTAAAAGGGAAGTTTTGAGATACATGCTATATCCAAAATGACTGCCAGCTGGGAACATAGTTTTATGTTGGACCTTATGGGAAAACTTTCAAAAATCATCTCCTCTAAAACTGTTTAGTCAGTTGGAGACAAACTTGGACACAATCACGGACCTGTATGTTTGTAACACTCACTGACTAATTTTGATTAGACGGCGTCATAATTTTGAGGGGGTAAAATCCACGATTTACCGTCGGAACCAATAGCAACATAATGGCACAGACGCATACCAAACTTCCTGTGATTTAAAAATCGATTTTAAATGTTTTTTATTCGGGTTTGCGTTAGAATAGAGATAACCAAACTGTATTTTAGGATATTCTTGGGGGTAAATCTAAGATTTTACTGTCGGAAACATCCGTTTTCCGGCTCCGCTGTCGCGTCGTCGGAAAACTCAATTTGCGACAATAAAATCTACGATTTACCCCCTCAGATCCTAAAATACAGTATGGTTATCTCCTAATTTGCAGAGGACCACTTGGACTATCTAGACTGAGTGGTCCTCTGCAAATGTGTTTTTCAGGTCCGTGGTATATCCAACATGGCTGCCTGCAGGAAACAGAACATTGGACCCTAATACGGTCAAAGATCCATTCTGAAATTGCTAAGTCAATAGACATTTTCCAAGCTCTTTTATCGGTATTAACAAGACCAGTATGTGACATGAGTAGAACAATGTAAAATAATAATGAATTATATGTACAAAACACAGAGTCATTTAAGATTACAGCAATACATTTCATGAATTTATAATCGAAAGCCGTTTATATAGTTCTACATCATATATTTTTAATAACCCTTTCATTTTATTAACATCGGGGTACTTTGTATAGTATTCTTGAAGGAGTCTCTCCCTTTTTATACCCCGCCACACGAAGTGGCGAGGTATTATGTGATACCCTCAGTCGTGTGTCCGTCCGTCCGTCCGTCCCCCGAAGGTTTCCGACTGATAACTTGTGAACGAAATAACATAAGATCTTCAAACTTGGTATGTGAGACTTGTTTACCACAAAACTCAGACCATTTTCGATTTGGGGTTCAGAGGTCCAAGGGGTTCTCGAGTTATGCCCCTTTTAACTTTGAATTTTTTCAAATTTTAGGGTTTCCGACTGATAACTTGTGAATGAAATAATATTTTGTCTTCAAACTTGGTATGTAACTTGTTAACCACAAAGCTCAGGCCAAGTTCGAATTCGGGTTCTGAGGTCCAAGGGGTTCTGGAGTTATGCCCCTTTAAACTCCGAAATTTTGCGAATTTTAGGGTTTCCGACTGATAACTTGTGAATGAAATAATATATTGTCTTCAAACTTGGTATGTAAATTGCTAATAACAAAACACAGGCCAAGTTCGAATTTGGGTTCAGAGGTCCAAGGGGTTCTGGAGTTATGCCCCTTGAAACTTTGAAATTTTGCGAATTTTGGGGTTTCTGACTCATAACTTGTGAATGAAATAATATATTGCCTTCAAACTTGGTATGTAACTTGTGTACCACAAAACTCAGACCAAGTTTGATTTTTTGGTTCAGAGGTCCAAGGGGTTCTGGAGTTACGCCCCTTGAAACTTTGAAATTTTGCAAATTATAGGGTTTCAGATTGTTAACTTGTGAATGAAATGACATACTGTCCTCTAATTTGGTATGTAAGTTGTTTGCCATAAAACATAGGCAAAGTATAATTTTGGGTTCAGAAGTACACAGGAATCTAGAGTTATTGTTATGCCTCTTTAAACTGAAATTTTGTGAAACGTGGTGGGGTATCATGTAATGCACCATTACTATTTTTTAACTATATTATCATTGTCACAAATAAATAAAACATGATATTCATCCCCTACAGATTTATTGCATAAAGGACATATTCTTTTTTCTTTGCTAATATTTCTCCATCTTTCCGTTTCATTGCTAATGTGAAGATTTGGGGCTCTTAATTTAGTAATCCAAAGTCTGCTGTTTTCGTTCATTTTTATTAAATAGTTTTCAAAGGCCACATTTTAAATTTTGAAAAACATACACGGGGCGGACATGTTAATGGCGTAGGGCTGACAACAACAGCAAGTGAATCTAAATAAAAGATCTCGGAGCCAAACTTGGCCACAATAGTCATAAGATAAGTGCTATATCCAAGATGGTCACCAGCTTGTTACATGGTTTAACTTTGGACCCTATAGGAAAACATTCAATGATAAATTTTGTTTCCCGCTGGCAGCCAGAGATCTTCTCTGAAACTTATTAGGCAATTGGGGCCAAATTTTGCCACAATAACATTAAAGGCCGTTCTCTACCAAAAAGTGTTTCAGGTCCGCGCGAGTTAATCCAAGGTGGCTCCCAACGGGGAACATAGTTTAACATTGTACCCTATGATAATCTTCTCCTCTGAAACTACTAAGGCAATTTGAACCAAACTTGGTCACAATATTTTCATGGTCTCCTTAAATATCAATCACTTTCCTGCGAATCAGCTTCCTTTTCCCGTAAATGCTGCATATTTCGTAAACTATATTTAATATCTCTCTTAATCGAACGGTAACAAATATATCATTTTAGCTCAACAGATAGCTGAAATTTATATCACTGAAATATAAAAAAAATTGAAAAAATCCCTCTGATATTTATTTCATATGAAAGCTTAACAACAAGCATGTCCTCAGAGTTCCCTATATATTCCTTATAAATGTTGCTCCAAGATGGTCGCCAGCTTCAAACATAGCTTAACAGGGGATCATAAGGGAATAATCTGCTCTGTTCAAAACAGCTGAGCCAATTGACAATATACTTAGCCACAATAGTCTTAAGGTTGTCCATTGCAAAAAGGGTGTTTTTTCAGGTCGGTGCTATAACCGAAATTGTCGCCAGTTTGGAACATAGTTGAATCCCAAGGGAAAACACATTCAAGGATCTTCTCTTCTGAAACTGGCAGACCAATTTTAAACAAAATTGTCCACAATAGTCCTTGTGTGGTTCCCTGCAAAAAAGATGTTCTTTCGTATCTGCGCTATATCCAAGATGGCTGCACGTGGAGAACATAGTTTGATATTGGCATATATGGAAAATATCAAAGATCTTCTCCTCTGAAACTACATAGCCAATTCGAACCAAAATTGGGAATCTTGATAGTCTTTGGGTCGTCTCTCCAGAAAGAGTGGCTCAAATATTCAGGTCGGTGCTATATCCAACATGACTGTCAGTGGTAAGCATAGGTTAACTTTGAACCTTTCTGAAAAACACATTCAAAGATCACCTCTGTAGCTGCATAGCAAATTGGAACCAAAACTTGGCCACAATAGTCTTTGGGAGGTTCTCTGCTAAAAGATTTTTTACAGGTCTCTGCTATATTCAAGATGGCCGACAGCAAGGAACATAGTTTGACATTGGACCTTTGGGAAAACACATTCAAATATCTCCTTGAAACTGCTGAGCCTATTGGCACAAAAGTGGGACACAATAGTTGTTAGGTAGTTCTTAGGTGGTATCCTGCAAAATGGGTGTTTTCAGATCTTTGAGTTCTAAATGACCGCCAGTGGGGAACATAGTTAAAACATAGCACATTCAAAGATCTTCTCTCCTGGGAGAACACATTCGACTAAGCCTGAGAATCTTCTCCTCTGAAACTGGAAGGCCAATTTGGAAAATACTTGTCCACTAAAGTCCTTTGGTGCTACCCTGCAAAAAGGGACGTTTTTTCATATCTGCGCTATATCCGAGATGGCTACCCGTTTTCTATTGAAAAACACATTCAAATATCTTCTGTTAAACTATACATAGCCAATTGGAACCATAATTGGCCATAATCATGATAATAGACCTTGGATCGTCCATGCAAAAAGGATGTTTTTCAAGTGCTCTTTATCGAAGGTGGCCTACAGAGGGAGACATAGTTTAACATTTGGCCCTACGGGGGGGGAATGCTAGTATCACGGGACCGGGCTCAAACCTTTTTAACGTGGAGCTGCTGGGTTCAACCATTTTGAATGTGGGACTCTTTGCTCCACTCACAGGGCTCTGGGCTCCAATCACTGGGATTTGGGCTCAACATACATATGATTAGCTGTGGAGCCCGTGTCATTACCCCACTATGGAAAACCCCGTTCAAAGCTCCTTCGAAACTTTTATTTGGCCCTATGGGAAAAGTCATTCAAAGATCTGCTCCTCTAAAACTGCTCAGTCGTAATATTAATCAAAGAGTTGGGTGCAATAGTCTTTGGGTGGTCCCCCGGAAAAATTGGGTTTTTCTTGTGCACAGTCTATTCAAAGTGGCCGCCATTGGGGAACATAGTTTATTATTGGACCGTAAGGGAAAATGAATGTAAATTATCTTATCTAAAACTGAAGAGCCAATCGGTACCAAACTTGGCCACAATTAAGTAGTCCCTTACAATTTTTTTTCAGGTCCGAATTATATCCAAGATGGCCACTAGCGGGGAACATTGTGTAACTTTGTACTTTTAGGGGTAAAAATATCCAAAGATCTTCTTCTCTGAATAATTGGAACCAAACGTGGCAATAATAGTCCTTAGATGGTCTAAATAAAGCGGATATTTTTCAGCTTTACATTGCATTTTTAACAAATAAATTTATCATTTTCATTCATAGCTCCATTTTTTCTGATAGCTGATTTGGTACTATTTTGGGAGAATTAATGTTACACTTTATTCAAAGTGGTCACCAACTTTAATCCAGACCCCATGTGAACATATTCAGAGATATATTTCTGGAACCAAACTTTGCCACAATAGTCTTCACGTGGTCCCCCGGCGTGGTCTTTTGTAAAAGAGGGTCTTTTCAAAAATCAAACTTTATCCAAGATATAGTCGCAAGCAAGGAACATAGTTTAACAATGGGCCGCCAACTGAGACATATCGGTTCACAGGTCGTGATCCAGGTGAGCTATCATACTCTTGAGACAAAGAGCTTCTTGTTTATTAAAACACTCAAAACAGAGTAACTTCAAAATTTATATTTTGAATATGCAGTTGTACATGGCACCAGAGACATCTAACTATACTGTGTTTAAATGTCTTTGATGGTTTATATAGTGTCTGTATTTACTAAATATCTAAAAAAATTAAAAACGTGATGTGAAATTTGTGTTACTCCTTTTTTTATTTTTGCTACTTACGCAGGGACTATACATTAATGTATAGTCCCTGTTCTTACGGAATGCCACTATGTCACTGTAATCATTTTATCGACAGTTCCTTGAACAAAAAATCATCCATTTTCTTGGAACTGCTCGACCCTTTGGCATGAATGTAAAGAAGCAGTCTATTTTATAAAATTATTTATGTATTGAAGTTTAATATTTGCATAGAAAAGATAACTAATGTTTTATTTCTCGTTTTTGATTAAGTTCAAGAATTGGCACGATTTTACAGGTAATATCTGTGACACGCCATTAGGTCTGCCTTCTCAGCGTCATATCCATCTTCTTCTCCGTATTTAGCCCGATAGTCCCCTAGTCGAAGGCCATATAGGCCGAAACGTTGGGCAGTTTTCCCTCCCTCTCTTTCCATTTTTATCATTTTCATGTGTTTTTTAATTTGTACATTTTGTGTTTTTTTTACCTTTCGTGGCCAACTTTTTAATCATTTTATCGACTAACCTTTAAAAGTCAGTGAACAGTAAGCTGATTAAAGGAAAGAGCTAAAATTGTAGGTTATTATTTATAAATCATTTCAATTTTGGCATGCCTTAAATTTTTTGGGGTAATATTAGGGTTATACCATAATAAATTTGTACTTATCGATTGAATAATCATATGTAAACATTACAGTAATACTGAATGGGGGTAGATATGTACTTTTTCAATACTATATGATGTAGTATGAGATCTGTATTTTATTCACCTCTTTCTCAAAACGCATTGTCGTATCACGTCCTCGTTGCATTCAGCAGGTATTGAAAGCACATTTTCTTCAGTATCTGTGAATATGTAGTTAAATTTAAGTGCAAAAACAAACGACAGGGTGATAATTTACAATTTGATAAACCATTTGACAAAAATATCGATCGTTAAAGATGAAAATATACTGTGGCGTTAGGTTTGTTATCTCCCTTGGTCTTAGCACTTGCAGGAGGATACAAAGTGATTCCCATACTTGCCAACATATTTAAGTTGAATTCTGACGTTAAGGGCAAAGCCTTCCCCTGTGCCAAAAACTATTTTGGAGGAATTTGATGTCTTTGGAGGGGGTTTCCTGGAGAGGTTCTTTTCAACCAAGTTTTTAATGGGGGGAGGGGGCGGACCTTTTTCGGGATGTCGGGATTGGATGTTTTTAAGCCCGGGATTATCGGGAAATTTATTCACCGGGAATCGGGATTTCATCAGTCTAAGTTTCTTTGTATTTCAGGATTTTAGAAAAAATAAAGTCAGGATTCCGGGATCAGACCCCCTCCTGCCCCCCTCTTTAATGTGTAGCCAGTACCAAGTAAATATAAATGATTATAATAGATGGAAAACTAATTTCTGAATAAAGTCGGTTAAGAAAACAGTAATGTTATTTACAAGATAAATTTTGCAATGTATACTCCCTTCTCACCTCTCCTTTGTGATATTCACATTCATTTCAACCAAAATTTTAACTGTGGCGTTAACTACGTACTACGGTAATATGAGCTACCAGTATACATGCATTAGCATTCTCAATAAACATGATAAACTAGACAGCACTCTTTCGAGGACAGCTTTTATGTGACTGGTTGATCACTTCTCACTTACCTTTGTTGTACTGTGAGGTACCACCCCGCCACACGTAGTAATAATAATAATAATAATAATTTTATTGACCTAATCAAAGGGCCCACAACGGGCATATACAATCAAAATAACATACACATTCATTCAACATAAAACATTTGCACCTTTCACGTACACTGATCAAAGTTGATTGGACACAGAACATACAAAGTTTAATATTAAAACAGGTGGAGAGTCAGTCAACCATATAATGAGAGATAACTCGATGTAAATAGCTAGACTTGACAGTATCCAGATGAGGACAAAATGCAACTCTTCTTGTTAGCTATAGTTAAATGACAAAATGCGATAAATTACATATTGAAAATATTAACATATTAATTAGTCTACTGATTGGCATGTGTCTTTCCTTATTTTATATAAAACTTCTAGAAATTCACAGAATCTAGAAATAAATTGTAGATTTTCATTTGACATAAACCAGATTAAAAGATTAATGTCATTCAATTCTTTTAAATTAGGAAATTCCTTAAATATACTTTCATAAAATTCTTTCCTAATATCATTATATAAGGGGCATTTAAATAAAAAGTGCATTTCATCGTAGTGGCGAGGTATTGTGTGATACCCTCAGTCGTGTGTCTGTCTGTCTGTCCCCCGAAGGTTTCCGACTGATAACTTGTGAACGAAATAACATGAGGTCTTTAAACTTGCAATTGGTATGTAATTTATTAACTACAAAACTCAGGCCAATTTAGATTTTTGGTTAAGAGGTCCAAGGGGTTCTCGGGGGTTAACAAATCCACTGGGTCCGGGACTTGGGAATTTCAACTACGGACCAGTGCATAATACCATTCAAAAAGTCTGATGGACCAGTGAAAAATTATAGAAAATATTTTATTTCATGTTTCAGGTTGTTACTTTTTCAGTGACCTGAGTCATTGAAAACATTGACTGCTCCTTACTTCAAGTGTATTGAAGATCCAAGGTTTTTTTGTCATTTATATGAATTTCTCGATTTGTTCTGTGCCTAGCGCAAGAACTGGCTTCAAATGTAATTGTAATAAAAAAAGTCTCCATGATATTTGACCAGAAAGTTGTATTAAGTCCAGGTAGAGACAGTAGAAATTTTCCCGTTTTTGGAACCCTCTTCACTTATCTATTTTGATACCCTAATGTTGGGGGCTGTCAAGGAAAAAGAAGCTGGTAGAAGTTCTTTAATTTTATTAATGATATCAAATTTGGTATAGGCCAAAAATCATTCACCTTGCGGCGTTAGATTCTTTTAAATCCTGAATACCATTAATATGTAACCCTGTGGGAAAAGTGAACAAAAATGGCCTCATACTTCATTTGCTTCAAAATTTGGGCAAGTCTGTACGGACCACTGAAAATTTGGTCAGGACCACTGAATTTCTTCGGGCTACAAGTCCTGGACCAGTAAGGTTTTGAAAAATTTTTAACCCCTGGGTTCTGGAGTAATGCCCCTTGAAACGTTGAAATTTGGGGAATTTTAGGGTTTTCGACTGATAACTTGTGAATGAAATAATATATTGTCTACTTATTTGGTATGGAAGTTATTTCCCATAAAATACAGGCCAAGTATAATTTTGGCTTCAGAAGTACTCGGGGATCTGGAGTTGTGCCTCTGTAAAATTTTGAAATTTTGTGAAACATGGGGGGGGGTATCATGTAATGCACCATTACTATTTTTATTTGTACAAATACACATCAGAACAACACATTCCTAGTGTTTATGCATTTTTAAAAATCAACCTAATAATAACACTAGGGTCCACCATTACTTTTAATTTCCTCACAATATCAAATATGATGTCATAATTCAAAAGTTGATTATTCCTTGATGCAGGTTATTCAGAAACAAATGAGGTTATCCGGAGACAAAATGAAATGCACAGTGTGAATTCATGTACATTGGTTTTAATATACATCATATACTTTAAAAAATGACTATGTTTTCTTCCTGAAAAAAGAAATATCAGACATTTTGATAACCTTCAAGGATCCCGGAAATGGGCAGAAAATTGTTGAATTTCTGTAGGGTTGCCGGTTGGCATGTTGTGATACAGTGTACAGATGTAAGAGAGTCAGTAGCTCAGCTTGGGTCTTGTGAAAATTTTGATGCCGCCATACTGTACATGTACTTATGTGAAACATACCAGGTGTTAATCCCACCTTTTGAGCCCAGGGTCCTGTGCCTTAAAATTGGGAAAATTCACCCGATTAGTTCAAAATTGGAAAAAAGGTAGTCAGTTCAACAGTTGATTTGTATAATGTGTGCTTTCTTTTTAGTCTCTCTTTTTTTACTGCAAAGCTTGTTCAAAGTTATCATGTATGAATAAAGAAATCCCATTATCAAGCTTAGTTCAAGTGCAAAACTTTCAATAATTGTAGTTTTAACAGTTTTATGAGTGTCAACTAGCTCAGGCTGTCCCTTCACACAGAGGGGTTTTACTGACAGTGCCAGTTATTAAAAAAAAATCCAGAATCAAAATTTTATCAATTTTCGATTGGAAGTTGGAAGATACAACCTCACACATAAATTATTGAAGACTGATTGAGTTTAACGTATGTAGTGAGTGAAACAAACATTTCGTTTCACTCACTTTATTAGTAAAAATTACCAAAACGGCTTTTATTGCTTAAATTTCCGTGCCTTGATAAAGTTATGAATCCATTGGGTGCCGATTTTGGCAATTTCTGCTTCAAATTGTGCAATGACACGACATCGATGAATAAACAATCGGGTATCCAATACTTTTCGAAAGTAAGCATAAAACAAACCGAAAATGTAGGAACCAGAGCATGCGTTCTGTATTCCTCTTAAGCTTTCATTTCCGCGGTATCTGGTTTACCGAAAACTGATAGTTGCCACTCTATTTCATGTCAACAAAACGCGAAACTAAAACTTTTTAACGACTTTGTTGGACATAAATAAAATAAGGGAATTTTTATCCCCCCGCTTAGTGTAATGCAGTCCGTCCGTACGTACGTACATAGTGGCAAGGCATATCTCTGAAACCGCAACAGATAGAAACTTAAAATTTGGCATCATGGAAGAGTATATGACCCACTAGGGAATAGACCCCTAAAAATTGGAATTCGACCCATTTGGGGCCAAATTATGAGCGAAAAACAAATTTCGTGATATCCAATAAATGGAGATATCTCCAAAAAGGTTAAAGCTAGGATATTGGAACTTATGTCACTACTTATATTGCCTTTCCCAAGTTGAAAGAGGGTATCAAAATTTTGATCCCGCCCTTAGGGGCAATGCCCTAAGGGGTTAAAAAATGTCTAAAAACGATTGTCCAAGAACTCCTCCTACACCGTAGAAGATAGAAACATGAAATTAGGTACACTAGTAACACTTGGGGAGTTGTCTGTGCCAAAGGTTTCG
>MJUU01072747.1:0-10869 GCA_002080025.1 Modiolus philippinarum
TACCACCGTCTTATATATGTAAGCAGAAAAAAATTGAAACATTGGCATCAAATTAAACAGTATTTATGTATTGAATTAGAAATTAGAAATGGACAAAGCTGAACAGAAATACAGATAAACACAAACAAAAAATGAAGAGGTAGCAGTCAGCCCCAACTAAACCAGGGTGTATTATCAATCGTTTAGAGTCTGTTCATCCTACCCATCATACTTCAAGTTGAAAGGTTGGTATAAAGTCAAATTTAGTACAAGTCCGGTTAGAAGGCGCCTTGATCAAGAGACTTATCTTTTTAAAGGAGGGGGCTACACGATGTTCAACACATACACAAATCATCTGGAGGTTCCCATTTTATCATCCAAATCTTCTTTTTGTAAGTAAGTTTCACATTGGATGGTTTAATGTCTTTACCGTCGGGAGTTTTCTCATCTAAAATGAAAAAAAAATCACGTTTTTTTTTTTAAAAATGAGACATTTCAAAATAAGATCAAACGACAAGACCAGAAAAAAAAAATCAGACTTCTATTTTGTATGCATGAATTTACATATTAGCTTGAATTTGCAAGTTAAATTGATTATCATAAAAAATATAAAAATAAAAACATATGTTGCTAGACAGCATAATGTCATATAAATTAGACAGAGTAAGAACGTTTGTATAGCAGTCGTACATGGAGAACAACGAAATGAAAATATGAAATAAAACTAAAATCCAAAAATATATGTACAAATGTAAAAAATATATGTACAAAAATTTATGTATGATCATCACTTTTTCATTTAAGATTTACGGATGTAAAAACATCATATCGCACTTGCATTTTGATCAAATTATTAGGGGATCCAGAGGGGGGTTGCGGGGATTTGCTACCCAACTTTTTCTTGAAAATTCTTAAAGTTTCGTGCAAAATGTTTAGATAAAAGAATGATCTTGAAAATAATTTGAATCTCCTCTTTTTTTCAGAGGCCGTATCCACCGGTGTAACCCTAGACTCGAATGGTTTTAACAGACTAGAGGTATGCACAATAATTAGAAGTATGCTTGATGTTATTTCTATCTAGCTCACGATTAAAGAAGTGCAGCTTGAAATATGTTTTTTTTCTAATGTAGACATTATCTGACGATTTCCAGAAGTTCTTTTTTGTAACATGTTTCTTAACCAAGTTTCCGGAAGTGTTGCTTTAGTGAATAGAGAACTGTGGAGAAGGTTGGTAGTGGTTTCGTACTTTTATAGATATAATGAAGATTTCAAATACAGTGAATGTAATAAAAGGATTGTTCACAAGTAAAGACTAAATACGAAAGATTAAAGAACAAAGGTAAAAGAAAAAAGCAACAAAAATGTATAAAATATGTACATAAAGTAAAGTTTAAACTTACTGAACATTCAACCTTTCTACTACACACTATGCTAAATAAGAAATCAATTACAAATTTTACCATGCTATGCTATATATGTTAACATGTACTCACTAGGAATACAAGATCCAGTTTCCATCATTAAACATGTTTCATTTAGCTCGTTGAGCTCACAGTTGTGCTACAATTATATAGAAGAATAATGAACTCTGCATTTTCAACATACAGACTGTACACAAAATAACAAAATACCCCCAAAATGATATCCTGCAATACGAACGGGTAGTATATACTAATACATTTATTCAAGTTTATTTTCTTCGAATATTGTCTGAAGTGAAATAGAGTAATATTTCATGTAAAATGATTAGTCAATCTTTTGACATCATTGTCTGATAGGCAACGGGTTCTTGGACGTCTGTAACTTATTGAAGAACGTACATATAGAAATGAATAATACAAAAACATAGACAGTTGTGGACAATATTAAAGGAACAAAAATACTGAAAGCTATGTCATGTACATTCATTCCATACATTTTATAACTAGATATCACCATTACAATATTTTAATTTGTTTTTTTTCCTCAATTTCTTTTTTTGGTATATTGTTGCAAAACCCACATTACTGTACACTGAAATTTCTAATGGAGTAAATTCTATTTGATGGGATGTCATACTATTTCAAAAACAAGAAATGAATACCCTAATTTTAGGTTGTTTTATCGGTGTCCTGAAACCACACATGATTTGTCAAAAGATTGGGTCAGTATCAAATAAGTTTCTATATATATATATATTGAATTCAGAAGTACTTACTAAGTCTTCACAGGTCTGTTTACATATGAACAATGCTTCTGATATCCTTGGTAATAAAAAGAGAATACACATAATAGTACCGTAATAACACATTTTACTTGGATTTTAACAAATATTTACAATGTTTACCGGAAACAAATGATAACGTTTATCATAACCCAATACAATGATAAAGTGATTGATAAAATATTAAAGAATAATATTTAAGTGAATTATATTTGTCATGTTTGATAATGGTTAGAATACGGTAGGAGAAAAAAAATCTTAGAACTAAGGTATTTCTTCAAAACAAGTACTTTTCATGTTTGAAAAGCATCTGTTAAAGTCTTGAATTAATTTTAATTAATTTGCTACGAGGAGCTTGACTAAATAGTTACGCCGTATCATTTATAAGAGTTTCTGTTTTAGCATGGTTTGAATACAAAAGAGAAATTTTGACATCATTTTATGTTGTAGATTTATAAAGGAAATTTGAATTGCAAAATTATTTGTTTCCGCTTTTGTAATGAATATACTAAGAAATTTACTTTACAAAAATATTTCATGGCACAAAAAGAAATTGTTTTAGCATGAACAAGAAACTATTAATACTGGACTCTGACGATTGTATTAATTTTGATGTTGAGGGAAAGTCAGACAAAATACATTTTTTTTTTAATTATAAGCCCACTAGTTTGGTTGGAATAGACAAGTTATGTATTGATTATGTATACCAGGAATGTTAATTTATGCAGGAAAATGCAGGAACTGACAAGAAAGAAAATGCAATCAACAAACAGATATCTTCCCAGACTAGGACGAAAATCAAGATAACTCATAATCACAAAGTAGACCGAGAATGGCAATATGAAATATGTAAGATAACTTTTAAAAAAATGACAAAACTATGCATAGCATTTTTACATTCAGTGCGTGGATTATCTATTAGACAATGGATTAAGTGATTCTGTCCATTTGGTAACGAAACAAAAGCAGACAGACAGATAGAAGAAATTCTTGGAACAATTCGAATATATATCACATTATCTAGAAAAAAAATGATAGACCAGCGTATTGTAGAAAATGTTAAAACTAATAGCAGTAGATGTTACTTAAAAAAACAATGATAAAATGTTATATATATATATAAAGAGGGGTTATAGCAATACAACCATTAAAAACTGTTTCAATAAAGCGAGATTGGTGGACAGAAAGGAACTTCTGAAATACAAAGAAAAAAGCCCAATAGCAAAATATGTTATAACATACCATCCGGCATTCCAAAATATATCTAACATAATTCGTACGCAATGGACAAATTTACAAAAACATCCTACCCTGTCTAAAATTTTCAAAGAGCCTCCTGTTATTGCCTTTAGAAAACCCAAAAGACTTACTTGTCAGAGATGAAATTAAAACCAATGCTAATGGCAAAGGCGAATACAAAGGATGCGGTAACAACGCTGTATGACTTGCAAAAGCATCCAAAACACAGAGTTTCAAAAGTACAGCTACTAGAAATGAGTACACTATTTATTGCAAGGCCACCTGCAAAACAGCACTTGAATTTTTACTTGACAATATATTCATTCGTTTCGGTAACTCTATTTATCGCCAGGTCATAGGAATTCCTATGAGTACCAATTGTGCACCACTTATAGCGGATCTCTTTTTGTACTGCTACGAATCTCAGATTATTACCAACATCAGCAAAGAGCCATCTAAACAGCATTTAATTGAAAAGTTTACCAACACTTTCCAATATTTGGATGATATTCTAACTTTAAATAATGACGACTTTAATACGTATTATAAGGACATCTACCCTAAAGAACTTACTTTGAATAAAGCCAATTCTAATAATCATCATTGTCCGTTCTTAGACATCAATTTCGATATAACGAATGGTAAATTAGATACTAAAATTTATGATAAAAGGGACGATTTTTCTTTTCCCATAGTTAGTTATCCATTTCTGGATGGCGATGTTCCATTAGCGCCATCATATGGTGTTTACATATCTCAACTTGTTCGATTTGCTCGAGTATGTAATAAAGTTTGCGATTTTTATGAACGGAATCTTTTCATAACTGAAAAACTATTACATCAAGGTTTTCGTTATCATAAACTAGTTAAAACCTTTACTAAATTTTATTATCGATATAAAGAATAAGTTCATAAATACAATGCAACCTGTAAACATCTAATCAAGGCTGGCATTTCACATCCCTTATTTTTCGGTAATGTTTTACATAAGAGTAAAAAATACTTAAACTCGCCTAACTAACTTATAAAACCTTTAAATCGTCTAATTCATAAGGGTTATAATTACGGTATTGTCGTCAAGTCATTACGTATGGCCTTCTTTGGTATTAACATTGATTTTTTGATAGGGTCTTTGCACATTATAAATTTCTAAAATCAGTATTGCATGGACACGGGTTATGTATTCCGGTATATACATGAAATCATTATGCTAAACTCCTCATAGGAAGGGATCTTGATGGAAGCTGTATACTGAGGGTACATAACTTAATTTTTCAGTTGATAATGGGTCTGGAGCTGGCATGTCAGTTAACTGCTAGTAGTCTCTTGTGATTTCATGTTTATGTCCGTATATTTAGTTCTTTCAGTTTCATTTTTCACAATTGACTCAGTCCTGTTGCCAACTGAATTTTACTGTTGTTACGATTGTTGCTTTGATTTATCATATTGGCTATGGGGGAAGGTTTTGGCCCAATAAAACTAGTTTAACCCCGCCGCAGCTGGTTTGCGCATGTCCTAAGTAAGGAAATTTATTAAGCCTTTGTGTGTCTTGTCTGTTTTCTAGTTAGCTCACTTTATGCCTATAGGAGTCTAGGATGATGTTTATTTCGGTGAACTTTATTACTCTTTATTTAGGGGCCAACTCCGACCTGCCGTTGGGTGTGGGATTTCCTCACCACCGTTCATTGAAGATCTTATGGTGGCTTTGAGTTGTTATTACTCCCCTTTGGGTCGTTGTCTCTTTGACATATTCCCCGTTTCCCTTCTTTTTCCTATTATTAGAGTGTGGAATTTGTGGTCTTCAATATGTCGGGGAAACTAAACAGTAGTTCAGCAAACGTCTGAACGGTCATCGTAGCGATGTCACCTGCAAACCTGACCTCCCCCTTAGTACATATTTCCGCTCTACAGATCATAAAGACGGATTTAATAAGCTGAAAGTTACTGTAATTGACCACAATTCTAGCTGGGACGAAAATAGTAGAAAAGGTAGAGAAAGTTTCTGGATTAAAAAGCTCAAGACATTATCACCGATTGGGATTAATGAGAAAAGTTAAATATTCACAGTTTATTTATTTTTGTAATTAGTGTAACTAAATTATTTATACTGATTAACATGTAGTTCTGTATATTTTTATTTATTTTATTATTCCATTGTAATTTTTCACTTTGTATATCCATTTTGATGAAATATTCAAAATATTTTCGTCGTCATTATCCCATCGTACATCGTTATTGTTTTACTAAGTATTTCATCTACCTGGATGACATACTAAAAAGAATTGTCGTTTTTAGTACATTGATTTAATTATCGAAGTCTAATTAACACCAATACTTCGTGAGTTGACATAGCATATCAGTTATGCGAACTATTCCCACATTTTAAATGTTATTTTACCATCTATAACATCATAAATGTATAAGGTGTTGTTGTACAACTTTTTTAGACGTTTATATATATATATATATATATATATATATATATGTTGTGTACAAGTTGTGATTTTGTACAAGTTATAACNTGTACGTGTTATAACTTGTACAAAATTACAACTTGTACACAACATATATATATAAACAAAGTTAGTGACAGTTGTATGATTCAACATAATTATTAACCACCAAGAGTGAGATCTGGCCTAAAACCACTTCCATAAGACTTGTTTTTATTTCTGAAGAGGATCTGATTTCAGAACTTCAACATTTAATCACCTTTGGAAATGAAAGTAATAACAACATTACTGAACAGAATTATCAAAAGCCGAAATTCAAAGGGCAAAAAGACAAAGTAGATGAAAAAACCAGCGGAAAAAATTTCAACTGCAATAATCTGGACTTGGTAAAGGCATTTAAAAAAAATAGCATGTTAAACCAGTCTTATGGCGCCCCAAACCCCCCTTCCATTGTGATACTAGTGTCCGGTAGCAACTCAACAGTAATTGCTATTGAAAAGTCATATATAACGAAAAGCAATGGTCATCGCAGTTATAAGTGAATCAAAGTACTGAAGTACTGTTTAGTCGGATTTAGGCTTTAATTTCGAAAAAGATAATCGTAAAATTATTTACTGGGCAACAAAAGACTATATAGAAAATGTTGAAAGTATAGAAGATGAAGAACAATAAATGTGTTGTTGCATTTGGTTAATTTTACCATGTATCTGTATGAATTTTGTCTCCTGTACATTTGCTCGTCGACAATATCCATTATTTTTTTCTTGAAGTGTGGAGTTCTTATAAAGATCACGATTGATTGAGATGTATGCTCTCTAGTTTTCTTCAGTTAAAATTTTCAAAATTTTGCGTTTTGGCTTTCATATATTTCTTTAAAAAATCAAACTATTTTTACCATCTATAGTTATAATGCCCACATATCCCCATTTAATTTGTACAACCAACTCAATGGCTATCCTGTGGTCGTGGTCGTGTGTACTTCGAATTGTATTTTGGTCCCTCTTTCGGGCAATGGATGACAGTGTTTATTAGAGTACTTTGTCCAATATCTTATGTCTGATCCCGCATCCATTGATGTAGACAAACATGGACGTAGCTTTGTTCGACGTCCATCAAGTGAATTCTGGTCAAGTGGGTTCAACTAGTGCTAGGGTACGTCCCCAATGTACTATATTACGTATTAGAGTTTGCTCATTGTTGAAGGCCTAGAATATTTTTGCGTCAAGCATATGGGTATGACAAACGCATATCTCTTGGTAGTGGCTTAGTACGCTAGTTTATTGCAAGGCTATATTCTTTACCATTGAAAGCTGCCCAGTGTCTAGTGTCGGTCCAACTTGTTGATTAAAGCACATGGACAAATATCATCGATAATACGGGGAATATAAATGGTTTCCAATTAAACTGCTATGTTAGTGGTAAAGAAATGATGCATATTCTGTTTTAGCTAATGTAAGTAAGCGTGGACATAAATAGATGACAATTTTTTATCTAACGATTCCATAAAAATGTGTTGGTATGTTATCATTGAAAATGGATAAAAGAAGTACGTTACATGTAAATGCTGTATCTTGACCATATTAGGATTCCGAAGTAATAAGGGAACATCTTGCATAACTGTCGAAATTTGGCAAAAAAACTAATTTTCACATCCCCTCTAAGTTGCATTAATAAGACTTCAAATTTATGCGTATCGTATTTTTTTGTAAAAAAAAGAGAGAAAAAATTAAGTGTTTACTAATGACTAAATACCGAAGTAACTGTGAATTTAAATTCTGCATATTACTTATTGATAAGTATAAATTCTACACCTATACTCAATTCGAGCCGACATTGTTTTACGTTTCCATTGATCACTTCAAGGCACCAATACTTTATATTTGAACAAGACGTTATATATTGTCTATTTAACTCCTTGATTTGAACAAAAATATGTCAAAAGACAGCGAAATACAAGGGCGGGTCCAACCTTCGAAAAGGGGTGTTCAATGAAGTTCCTGTCAAATTCTGCACGAAATTTTAAAATAATAAACCCCGAACTGATCTCTTAATCCGCCAATGAAAACATGAATAATTGTCCATCTTTTGTCTCTAAGAGGGTACTTAAAACAAAAATATATATTGCCAATTTAATATTTTTTCAGCTTCGATACAAGAGCTATACAAGTTATCGTTTTGGAACAATTCTTAATCAAATTAGCACTTCGTTCAAACTACGCTTACTAAACAAGAAAGAATTCTAAATCTTCGATTTATCATTATTATTATTTAATCAGGTACTGAATTATTTGAGTTTTTTTCATCCTTTGAATTCAGAAACATTACAAATATTCAGGGTCACAGGTAATTGATTATTATTTTTACAACTACGGTAACATGTGAAGTTATTTATAATTAACTTGTCACGTGACACTCTATCAACTGCTAAAATATTCCCTCGACAATTCTGTTTTAATTATGCTTAAACCTTACATTTACATGTTGTATTTTTTTATGCAGTTTACAATAATGTGAAAGACGAAATTGGCAATGAATGTGGCCGCAAAAAATTGATTTTTGATCTCGAAGTGCATATTCATACCCGGGATTTTTCATAAGAAGAATTTACGTACCGTAAATCCTCCTAAAAAGGAATATTTAATCACTGTTCTGACTGAAACTTCAAATTTTTCAACAAGGGACTCATATTATTGAATTACTTTTGTATTTATGGTTTGAGACGAATTTTATGAACCCTGATTGATAAGTTGGTCACAAAGATAATTATGCACAATGAGAAAGTCAGAATAATTGGTACTGGCTATCGCGTAACGAATCAACTGTGAAACATGCACTCCTTCGGAGAAGTAGGAATATTACTTTCCAGGAAATTAATAATTTTGAAATTGATACTCATTCTTTTTATCGTAAATTTAAAACTGAGATGGCCCTTTTCTTAAAATTTGTGATTTAAGTCCAAACATATGAAGATCTAGCAATTTCTGTTGTTTCTTTTATCTCTAGTTCCGGAGGGTCTATTGGTGGGATCCATTTGAAAAGATTTGTTATTGATGGATACATAAGCGAGACTCTGGGATCAAGCACCATTTATTTATGAGCCTTACGAGTCTCTTAATAAATTCAGTCTCGTAGGAGTGTAAGAATTCTGCGAGTAGATGAACACAGTTTGTGCCAATTGGAATACCAAGTTGCTATGTTTAGGAACAAAACACAACCGCAAAATACAAAAATACCCAGGTTGCATTATAACATGGATTTTCTGTAAGGACCAAATAATTTTAACATAGGCTGAGAAACGGCATGTCACAGAATGTCATGTATAGATTGATATAAATATATGAACCAGAAAAATAATGCTAATTAAATATTATTGGCTGCCGTTGTCATGGCAACCCTGGCGTCTATTTTTCGTGATTTCAAAAACCCTAATTATAGGCACTTTTCAAACCCAAATATTTCAAAGAAGATTAGTGCATATAAGATATTTTATTGTATGAGATTAATTCGGAGCATTAATGAACATCTCCAAAAATGTTTTAAAAATAATATATATGTGAAGTCAGAACGAGGCTAACAAAGATTTCAAGAAATTGACCTTTTTTCGATGCAAATTTTTGACAAAATTATGCCAAATTGGTCAATTTTCAGCCTCAATTTTTACAAAATACACCAACTGCAGTTACATGATAGAACTATTGTCTCAAAGAGCTAGGCTAGTCTTTCAAAATTAATAAAAATCCAGTTGGGTAAGAAGTGGTGTCTTAGAAAATTAATATTAAAGTTGATAACCACGGAAACAGGACAAAAAATTGTCATTTCTTTAGAAAACTTTATATCTATTAATTTAGTGTTTATAAGAGGTTAGATAAAATCACTGTTCATTATATCTCAGATTAGACATCATTTAAACTTAACATAACCTTGGAACAATTTCAAGGTCAATGCTTTTATCGTCAAGGTCAACTGAATATTGGGCTTTTGAAAGGGGTCAATTAAAAAAATCGATTTTTAAAAAAGTGACATTAAATACAATGTAAATGAGTTTGCCATCATTCCAAGTTCATTACACGTTGAGCTGATAGCTTTAAGGTGTATATGAACAGTATTGATATCTAGGGTCAAGTAAGTGGTATTAACATGAAAATGGCCATCTTTGCAACTCAACTTTACAATTGATCTTCGAGGACACTTCTTGTTTCCCCACCGAGATTTGTATATGTATTTAAATAATTATCCAAGCTGTATATCATAGTGTTACCTTTAAGTATATGCATTTGGTGCATATCCTGAAAATTGACCTTGAAAAGTAACAAAAAAGCATAATTTTGTCAGAAATTTACATTGAAAAAAGACCAACTTCTTGACAATTCGGTAGCCTCGTTCTAACTTCATATTTATACAAAGTGTTAAACTGTTTTGGAGATGGTCAATAATGATCCAAAATTAACAGCATACAAGTTATATATGAAATGTATTAATTTTCATGAAAAAAAAGATTTAAAAAGTGTATATTTTAGGGTTTTTGAAATGGCATAAAATTTCAATCATGGTTCCCATGGCAACGGATGTCAATATTAAGAAACTTACATTATTTTTGTGACTCATTGGTTAATTTCAACATGTTAGATGAAAATCAGCTTTATCTGTGATATGCCATTTCCAAAAAATTCTGGTCCTTACAGAAAATCCATGATAAACAATAAATTTTGTTATGCTGTATACGTGTTTGAAGGAGTAACCTCTCATCAGCAGCATTAGAATCAAATAATATGGAAAGCAAGCAGTAACCACAAAACATTTTGAAAAAAAGTAATCGGCACCAAAAATGTCGAAATAGGTGGTCAAATCCAGTACCATGGACACCCACAGAGCGCAATACAAGGAATGAAGCCTCAGTTTTTTTAACCTGTTAGAATTTTGATGAAAACAGAAAATTTCTGTAAAACGCAAGGTAAAATTTCATGTAATACAAGTCTGACTACTTGGTTGGCGAAT
>MJUU01072748.1:0-10080 GCA_002080025.1 Modiolus philippinarum
ACAATACAACACATCACTTCAAAGCTCAGACCAAATTTGAAATCCTTCACACTTTCAAGAAATCTTCTACATACAGCAAGTGGACACCCACTAAGCTTCAAAACAGCTTACACAATACAACTCATCAATTCCAAGTTTCAAACCAAATTTAAAGTCATTCCCACTTATCCAAGCCAAGAAATCTTTGACAGAAAAAAAATGTTGACAGACAGACAAAATGAAAACTAAAGGGCCCCAGCATCTTGATGAGGGCCCTGATGAAATTAATTCAGGTTTGTTATTGGTTGATACAAGTATCTTACCTCAGTACATATTTCTGTGTATTCCTTGATCCTTTCTACACACACAATATTACTTTGTAAATCACTTAAATTCATTACCAATAAATTCAAAACATAAGTAGCCTGAAAATAAATATAGAATTATTGATAAAAGAATTCATACAGTAACATGTAGCTTGGACAATTGTAACACTGATAATCTTGGAATTTTATTCTGCTTCAACATACTGTAACATGTAGCTTGGACAATTGTAACACTGATAATCTTGGAATTTTATTCTGCTTCAACATACAGTAACATGTAGCTTGGACAATTGTAACACTGATAATCTTGAAATTTTATTCTGCTTCAACATACTGTAACATGTAGCTTGGATAATTGTAACACTGATAATCTTGGAATTTTATTCTGCTTCAACATACTGTAACATGTAGCTTGGACAATTGTAACACTGATAATCTTGGAATTTTATTCTGCTTCAACATAATGTAACATGTAGCTTGGACAATTGTAACACTGATAATCTTGGAATTTTATTCTGCTTCAACATACTGTAACATGTAGCTTGGACAATTGTAACACTGATAATCTTGGAATTTTATTCTGCTTCAACATACTGTAACATGTAGCTTGGACAACTGTAACACTGATAATCTTGGAATTTTATTCTGCTTCAACATACTGTAACATGTAGCTTGGACAATTGTAACACTGATAATCTTGGAATTTTATTCTGCTTCAACATACTGTAACATGTAGCTTGGACAATTGTAACACTGATAATCTTTGAATTTTATTCTGCTTCAACATACTGTAACATGTAGCTTGGACAATTGTAACACTGATAATCTTGGAATTTTATTCTGCTTCAACATACTGTGAAAATGGAAATTTTCACATTTGGGTAATTTTCTCTGAGTAAACAGTTGGGAAAAATCAGTGAAAACTTCCCCAGTGAGAACAGTTTGGTTTTGAAATGTTATATGTAAAAGGATGGCTACTCATAGACTTTTTAGCTATTAACAAAACCTAAATAAAGCATAAATTATTATTAAGTATGTAAAAGCCAAATCACATCAGATTTGAAAAGCTTTGAGTGTGAAAATTAATGACCTACTCACAAAATGTTTGTCCAACAAAAGAGCAAACTTAACACCTAAAGAAAATGCCTCGTCAGAGACAACTTGAATATTTAATTTCTAAGTAATACAAAAAAACATACTTTGCTAAGTACATGAATAACCTAATTACAAAAAAATCAAATAAATGCTTGGGTTAATTATGAAGTTCTGCCAAACGGAAAGTTACTGTAAAACAGTTCAGAAAAAATGATAACACAGAACTACAGTACATCTCAAACACCCCAAATCCCAACACCCATTTGTTTCCCCCACAGCTGAGACAAATATTATACAATTACCACCATAGATAGTGTGTGACCCAGCGGTTTCTCTCCTTGAGATAGTAAGGTCACCAGAGAGCTTGCTCGAGGATGACCTTAATTTCGAGGGGAGAGAAACCGCTGGGTCACTTACTATCTAGGGTAGTAACTGTTATATTATATCAAATTTACTTGTTTACTGGTTTACCTTCCTATGCGACCCAACGCTAGCCGGTTGACCCAGTGAAATCTCAAATGTGACACTATTGGAACAAGTCAGATTATAGATATTTAAATGAGCATATAATATTCAGAATTATACTCACCTGTACATGTACACTTATAAACTATGCTATTTACCTGTATTGCATAAACAACAGACAGACCAACCAAAGCTCCATCTAAATGTAGGTATACACTGAATAATGCTGTTGCCAAGACAATAATATTTCCTAAAAGTTCTAGTCTAACTCCAAGCCACCTGAAACAATAGTGGAAATTTTTATGTGAATTATCATTCATTGGTTATTTTCTGTCTACAAAGCCAAACCATGTTGATTTCATTCAAGACCAGTACGATATCCAACATATGGATTAATATTCCTTTATCATTATACCTCAGTATATGAACATTACTACTGAAATCTCTAAAATAAAATTACTATTTTTCACCTTTTCCAATTTTATAACTATTTACCGGTCAATAGTTTCTCAGACTATTGACTGGCAGTATGAATATTCTTCTCGAACTTTTTTCTTGCTTTCCTATTGGTAAAAAATCTGATTATAATTCAGAATGCTTTGACATCATTGTTTCCATGTGAAAACTCTAAACTAGCCATGCAAATTACAGTGAACACTATTCACTTAAAAGCAGAATAAATTGTTGATGAGAAAAGATGTAATTGTTTTTCTTTTAATAAGAATACAGTATTTAGAAAAAAATACTAGAAATGACAGAAATATTAAAGATGATTTAAAAATTGTGAATCTTGTTTTTTCTTCTTTTTGTGTAATAATATACTTATAGACTGTTCATTTGTGATTCCCATTGGATAAAATTTATGTTGATAATTCAAAATGCTCTGAAATCATTGTTTCCAAGTGACAAATCTTAATGATTTATGCAAATTATAATGAACACTATTCACTTTGTTGCAGATAAAATTTTGTTGAAGAAAATAGATATAATTATAGGGCTATTCCATTTAAAATTCCCACCAGGGGGTGGAACATGAGTGAATTATTTTTCTGTTGGTGGTGGGTAAATTTCTGTTGTATCCTAATAGTTTAATTATATATTTAATTTTTTTCTCTTGGTTGGGGGTATAAAAATAAGTGGCGTTCCGCCCCCTGATGGGATTTTTTACTGAAATAGCCCTTATGTATATTTTAATAAGAATACAAAATTCAGAAAACAAATATTAGAAATGCAAGAGATGATTCAAAAGTTGTAAATCTTGTGTTTTCGGTATAATTAAACACTTATAGACTGTTTATTCAGGAATCACCTCGGTTGATAGTCAGGGTCTCGGGGACAACAAACTTGCTATTCCTTCATAACCAGTCAATAAGTATAAACTGTTAATTTCTTTTGAAACCAAGTATCACTAGATTTGGCTCCATCAAGTTAATTTGTATATTTTCATCCCCACTCGTCTGTCAAAAATATGTCCACCCCATTTAAAAAAAAATTTCCACCCCATTTTTTATTTTTCAAAACTATGATTTCAGTTTTACTTCTGTTTTGATTCCCAGAAAAAAAAATCATCTTAAGAACCACAAAACCAAAGAAAACTTTATATACACACCCCTATACAATAAGTTATAAACTGTAAGATTTCACTGAAATTAGTGGAGGATCATGGGAGCCTGTCTAGTTCACCTTAGAACAGTTGTTGCACACTGAAAAGCAATGGACTGCTTAAAAACAAATTTAAACAATCTTCTCCAAAGTAGACCATCTCCGATAGAGCCACCTTTTTTAAAGACAAATGAGCCTAAGCTTGCTTCTCTACATAGTCTGGTTAGTTTACAAGAGAGTAAACCTACCGGCAAGAATAATATATGGGAGACTGCCGAAGGACAATTGGGACAATTTGGCTTGTGATTTCAGAAGAAGATGAATATTGAATGAAAAGTTTACAACAGACAGATGCCAAGTGATAGCAAAAGCTCATGTTTGCTACAGCAAAGTGAGCTAAAAACAACTTTTACATGTATATAATATCTATATTCCCCACAACTTTGATCATTTTAGAACCATGTTAACTACGGTAAATGCACTGTGTGCTTAATGATGGCAAGAACTAAATATTAAAACTGTGTTCTTTGAGCTGCTGAACACTGAAAGATTATCACCTCAGCATTACTGGTGTATAATAAATAAACAATGCCAGCATCTTCTTACATATTTTATGCCGTTATGTGGATGTAAACTTAAATTTTATTGGTTGATTAACCACCTGCTTAATAACTTGTCCGCCATACAAAACAAGACAATCAATAATTGTGATAATGTAGTGTTTCACCTAGACCAAAGTCATTCAAAAGCGTAAATATAAGAATTGACAGAAAGACAACATTCATAAACATAAAGTAAGAAAGGATAAATAAACATATAAATTAAACTTAGTTTACTTCCACGTAATGTAACAGTAATTTCAGCCTGATATTTATGTTAAAAAATCAAAATATCATTTACTTGCATGTGTTTACTGACAAACATTAAAAAAATCAATAAATCATTTGGTTGTGTATTGTTCAGGTTACGCAGTAGCGTTCATGTGTAGAATCATGTAGTTAAATGTATGTTATTTTGTAATTATCATTTCCTTGGTTAAACAAAAACTAAGTTCGCATAACCTCACAAAAATGTTATCATGAATTGAACCAACTAACATGATTATTTAGATAGTGTCGAAAAAGGTTGAACGGTGTGGCCTGACCACCTTAATACTTTTCAATGATTTTCGACACTATCTAAATAATCATATTAGTTGGTTCAATGCATGATAACTTATTATGTAAATAATCATATTAGTTGGTTCAATGCATGATAACTTATTATGTCTGATTATGATTCGAATTTCAAACTTGGCATAAAAACATTAAATTTACCACGCCTTACCTGCCAGCATTAATGAAAGCATAATAGAAAACCATATTTCTATCCAGTCTTTTTAAAGCTTCTCCCATAAATCTTTCTGTAGCCTTATATGCCCTGATCACTGATGCCCCTGCTACTGTCTCACTAAAGTGGTTATAAATTGGAGATCTATATACAGATTCAAGTCTCTTTAATTGTCTTGATGTAGGCAGGTAAAACATCTGAAATATACAATTTTGTTAGTAATTTATAAGCTTCTCTATTTTCATGTCTTATACTGCTACTATAGAACCAATAATTTTGTCATGAATCCAATTTTTATCATCATATTAGATAATAAAGGGCTACGCCGAGCGCAGCATGGTACGACCGCAGCATGTCGACACTGAAATTTGAACAAATGTAATTCAAAATGAATGAGGACACAGTAAAGAGCTTGATATAGAAATTAAATGGACACAGTAAAGAGCTTTAACAGTAATTAGCTGTACACAAACTTAGGAAAGTAAAAATTAGCCCTTATAAAAATTAGCTGTTATAATTCCTTATATATATCGGAAATGGTAAGAGGTATGTCAAATTGGTCAACATACTACTTTAAAGAGGAATCCGAAAAAAGGAACTCCATTAAAATCCAATACAAAAATAAAAGATTTTACAAATTTTGAAAATTGCAATTTCAGCCCTTTTGACCCCTTGTAGCTCGGAAACGGTAAGAGCTACGCCAAATCCAATTGACATAATGCTGAAAGCTTATATAAAGAGGAATCCAAAGAAAAAAATCCCAATGAAATCAGATGAAAAATGAAAATTTTAGGTAATCTGCAAATTTGCAATTTTATCACCATTCGTCCCCTCATAGCTCGGAAAACAAACATATTGTCAAAAATCTGATGGTGCAGCTCTGTATCTATTTTCAAAAGGAATCCTTTGCAAAAAACTGCATCAAAATTGGACCAAAAATAAATAAAATAAAATTTTTGAAAATCGCCCCTTTTGGGCCCCATTTATCTCGTAAACCGTACATGCCACGTAAATCCGTTGGCAAATTACTGATAGGAAATTTAATTCGGAACACACTGAAAGAAACCCCATTAAAATCCAATAGATAATAAATATTCTACAGCCAAATATGCGAAAACACCCAATTTTGCCCTTTTTGGCCCCTTTTTTAATAAGGAGGGGCCAAAATAACCAAAACCCATCCCAGCCTTCCTTTTGTGCCAAGGAACACTGTCTTAAAATTTCATAATGATTGGTCAACTGGAACTTCAGTTATTGACAAAAAACAAAAGTGTCTACAGATGACGACGACGCCGGATGATGACAGCACCATACCATTATACGACCTCAAATTTTTTGCGGTCGTATAAAAATCAATCTGATAAATTAATCACAAAAATTTACAACAACATATTTGGTTTTATGAAAGCTGAACAATACACCTCAAATTCTTGATCAAATTAAACAAGAGTGGACCCTAATAGATGTCTTGCCCGTCCCTGCTTGTCGCTAAAACAGTCATGCACTACTCAAGAGCAACCTACAAGCCAAATATTATTACCATTCCACTTACAGTAATTAAGAAACTATTCTAATCAGAAACACTCAACTTTGTTCACTAGACCGTGAAATTGAGGTCAAGGTCAAAAGCCATATGGCAGACTGACACGTACTAACCAAAACCAAGCTATATACCAAATATCATTGACCTATAGCTTGTAGTTATTGAGAAACAGACTTAAGCAAAGAAACTTAACCTGGTCACTGGACCGTGAAATTGAGGTCAAGGTCAAAAGCCATATGGCAGACGGACATGTACTAACCAAGACCAAGCTATATACCAAATATCATTGACTTCTAGCTTCTAGTTATTGAGAAATAGACTTAAGCAAAAAAACTTAACCTGGTCACTGGACCGCGAAATATAGGTCAAGGTCACATGATTTTGGGTCCGACAGATAGGGTTCGCCGTAAGCTACATATGGACCAAATATAAAGTTCCTACATCAATGGCTTCTGTATTAAAACTTGAGTTTACGCCGCCGTCGCAGTCATACTTTGCACGCCTATGTCTCGCTTTCGCGACTTTCGTCGCGGGCGAGACAAAAATGGATTAACTGTTGACCTCATGAAAAATATCTTTAAATTACAGGTGTTGATACAAATAATTGCAGGGTCCACACAGTTTTTGCCCGATGAAATTCAAGGACTTTCCCAGGTCTTTTCAAGGATTTTTCAACCTATTTCAAGGTCAGAGTTGATTACTTTTGACACCATTTAGGATTAATATGGAATTTTTTGCTGATGTTCTCAGTGTTTGCTGAATTTGTTTATGAGTACAGTGTGAGACTACATTTACAACCATGGTCTTGTGGATATGTGTAAGAATTAACATAAATCTTGGTATCAATTAGGACATTGTAGGGTATTGATCATGAATAAACATGATACATGTGTTTAAAAGTCATTTTCACTGATATCAACTGATGTCACACGTTTTAACTGTATAGAAAGAGACGAACCATGATGAATCACTGTGATAGTGGTGTCACATTCTAAAAGATTCTGAAAGGTAACTCAAATCTTTTTTCCTGTTTAATATGTTTCAATTTTTCTTTCTTTTTGTATAATTGAAAACATTTGATTTTACCACTTGAACCTAAAACTAATAAACAATTCACTCTTTTATTGAGATATCATAACCAAATTTTTTCCTTATACATTTATATATAACAGCCACTGAATGATATAAAATCAATAATAAATTAATCTGAAACAGAACTTTTATTCAAAAAAATACTAGAACATTTCAAAACAACAAATTGTAACATACAAATTCTGTTACACCCTCAGAATATTGTTTTGTTATAGGATTCAAAGCCAGAGATTTTGCCTGTCTCCAAATTACTTATCAACCATTTATAGTTCTATTCAAGGAAATTGTTTCAGGTACCCCACCACATTCCTGGTAAAATAGCGTTTGAAGTTGGAAACGTACAATATCGGCAGTTATGGAATCATGGCGCCATTTCCTTGATGTTCTTCTATTATGTGCTCAACGAAAGATAAAATATCATTACCTAAAGCACAAAACAAATCTCAATTATGGTTTCTATTGGTTTTCGGTTTAAAGTGAAGCAGATGAATCATTATACGAGTGAACCAGACATGGTTTGTTTACTGTTGTGACCGATAAGAAATTCAAGACTTTTTCCTGGATTTTCTTTATTTTTAAGCTTTTCAAGGTTTTCTCCCGACCGGAACAACCAAATCCATATTCCCAACTTTCTCCCGTTTTGCAGGTAGCATGGGAACCCTGTAATTATCACTGATGCTATGGCAACCATATTTTATCTTACATGTAGTGCACCCTAACAAGAGACTCTCAAGAGCCTGTATTGCTCACCTTCGCTAACAAAGGCAGTCTATGTTAAAGGGTCTAAAATTAAGATATGGTTTTAGTTCATCTACTGGTTTCAGAGAAGACCCTTGTAGGTGTTTCCATAGGATCCAATGTTAAACTATTTTCCCCATTGGTGGCCATCTTGAATAAGATGCAAACCTGAAAAACAACTTTTTGAAGGGGACCATCTAAAGGACTATTGTGGCCAAGTTTGCTCCCAACTGGCATAGAAATTTCAGAGCAGATCCTTGAAAGTGTTTCCAAAGGGTCCAATGTTAAACTATGTTCCCCAATGGCCGCCACCTTGGATAGGGTGTGAATCTTAAAAAAGACTTTTTTAATGGGACACCCCAAGGATTATTGTGGCCAAGCTTGTTTCCAATTGGCCCAGTAGTTTCATAGGAGAAGATCTTTGAATGAAAAGTTTAAGCAAGACAGACAATGGACAAAATGAAATGCAAAGTAATGGCAAAAGTTCTCACTGGCATAAGCCAGGAGAGCTAACAATATACTACTAACTGTAATACGTCCATACACCACAGCTACATTGACAACAAAAGATAAAATTACTACTTACTATAATTATATTTAATATATATAAAGCTTACTGTCTTTCTGAACAGAAAAGAGTCCCTTTGAGTATATTTTCTTCATTCAAAAACGAATTTAAATGTAGCTACTATATACATAGAGCTACTCAGAACACCTTTTCATCTATTACACTAGAGAAAACACTCTCTTACCATGAAACCGAATAAACTTGATATTTCTGTGTTTCATTATGATGATTCAAGGGTTAATATATTAAAAAATATTATTTTGATATAATGGCATTTTTCTGAATTATTTCGACATATCCACATGTTTCAATCCAGGAAGTAAATAATGGTATACAAATACAAAGACAGATTAATTTCAAGTGTTGTATATACTTATTTTTGGAAACAAATTATAATATTGATTATATTCATTGTAATCAGAATACTCTGGTAATTATATAGAAAACTTTTTCGGTAAGCCCAGCCTTAAGAGTATTTATTAACAGTGATTGCAATATATGTTGTTGAATAAAAAAAATAAAACTAGAGCTGTCAGCAAAGCCAGACTAATACCCCCCGCAACTGCATTTGAGTACCAAGGCATGTCATTTTGAAATTTGACCTTTAGCCACATGTTAATTGGAAAGTAAATCTAACAGAAATAAAGCCTGTCAGTTCATATCTGGTACATGTACTTCATTTAAAGGGTAATACATTAAATAATATATAATTCGGTGGATACAAACCTGATTTAACCAAGCTTTCGGCACAAAATGAGCAAGGATTTACTATTAAGTTCAAAGGTCAAAGGTCAAGGTCACAGTAACCTAAATTTGGTACACGACATATCATCTTCCCATGAAGCATCCACACACCAAGTTTCTATGGTACAAAAGTTCTGCTCCGGACACGAAATGCACATGGTTTTACTATCATAAAGGTCAAAGGTCAAAGTCAAGGTCACAGTGACCTAAATTTGGTATGCAACACATCGTCTTCCCATGATGCATCCACACACCAAGTTTGATAATGCTAGGTGCTTGGGTACAAAAGTTCTCCTCCGGACACGAAAAGCACATGGTTTTACTATCATAAAGGTCAAAGTCAAGGATAGTGACCTAAATTTGGTACGTGACACATCGTCTTCCCATGATGCATCCACACACCAAGTTTGATAATCCTAGGTGCTATGGTACAAAAGTTCTGCTCCGGACACGGTTTTACTATCATAAAGGTCAAAGGTCAAAGTCAAGGTCACAGTGACCTAAATTTGGTACGCGACACATCGTCTTCCCATGATGCATCCACACACCAAGTTTGATAATCCTAGGTGCTACGGTACAAAAGTTCTGCTCCGGACACG
>MJUU01072748.1:16953-28805 GCA_002080025.1 Modiolus philippinarum
TTTTCCTTGGGTACACACTCAAATTTCCAAAAAATCAGGAGGTCAGGAAAACGTCTAAAATTCTTGTCGAAATTGTTCCGGACGAATACTATGATGTATAATGCAGGGCAAGCTAACATTGGTTTGTCTAGTTTCATATGTTTTGAAGTGGAAAATTAGCAATTTCTGACCTGAATGTGTGGAATTACTTCCCCCATGTACCAAAATTGAACTGAGTCTTGAAAATGAACATTAGTTCCAAATAGTCAGCATTAGCTTGCCCTTCCTTAGATATTAAAGTGTACGTTCACAACAATTTTGAAACATAAAAGTCGCTTTTCAGACCTCCTAATTTTTTTTGAAAATTGTGTATATACCAAATGAAAAGATTCGCCTATAAAATAAAAAAATCAAATTTATTTACAATTTTCTAAGTGTGTACGTGTAGATTATGTTTAAAANAACACATTCCGTAATAATATTTCACTACATTTCTTGCAGCATGAGAAATACAGACATTTGTTTTATGTTTACTGAGTGTCCTAATTTTTGACTTTAGTGGAACCTTAAGAGGAGATGCGCTTACGAGAAGTGTGGACAGACGGACAGACGGACAGACAGACAGGGTGATTCCTATATACCCCCCCAAACTTTGTTTGCGGGGGGTATAATTAAGGTCCTGCATAAGTTTCATGAAAATCCAATCATTGGTTTAAGAGGAGTAATGGATACCAGATGGTCACCATAAGATTTGCATCGAGGTAAAAGAGCTAATATGACGAAGTCCAAAACATGTAAAAAATCTGGAAAAAGGGGAATTATTGGAAAACAAAATGCATGGTGCACATCTACAATATTAAAGTAAGCTCCTGCATAAGTTTCATGAAATTCCAATCCATGGTTTAGGAGGAGTAGTGGATACCAGGTGGTCATCTTATAGTTTGCATTGAGCCAAAATGACCAAGTCCAAAACATGTCAAAAATCTGGAAAAAGGGGAATTATTGGAAAACAAAATGCATACTGCAATCTACATTATGTAATTAAGATCCTGCATAAATTTAATGAAATTCCAATCAGTGGTTTAAGAGGAGTAGTGGATACCAGGTGGTCACCATAAGGTTTGCATTTAGCTAAAATGACAAAGTCCAAAGCATATCAAAAATCTGGA
Organism: Modiolus philippinarum; assembly: GCA_002080025.1. Taxonomy (NCBI): domain Eukaryota; kingdom Metazoa; phylum Mollusca; class Bivalvia; order Mytilida; family Modiolidae; genus Modiolus; species Modiolus philippinarum. The sequence goes on from MJUU01072748.1 coordinate 18,102, forward strand.
AAAAAGGAATTACTGGAAAAAAAGGCATGGTACACATCTACAATATGTAATTAAGCTCCTGCATAAGTTTCATGAAATTCCAATCAGTGGTTAAAGAGGAGTAATGGATACCAGATGGTCACCATATGATTTGCATTGAGGTAAAAGCACTAAAATGACTAAGTCCAAAACATGTCAAATTTCTGGAAAAAAAAGAATTATTGGAAAACAAAATGCATGGTGCACATCTACAATATGATTATAAGCTCCTGCATAAGTTTCATGAAATTCCAATCATTGGTTAAGCAGGAGTAGTGGATACCAGGTGGTCACCTTATAGTTTGTATTGAGCAAAAATGACAAAGTCCAAAACATCTAAAAAATCTAGAAAAAGGGCAATTATTGGAAAACAAAATGCATGGTGCACATCTACAGTATGTAATTAAGCTACTGTATAACTTTTATGAAATTCCAATCGATGGTTTAAGAGGAGTAGTGGATACCAGGTGGTCACCAGATGGTTTGCATTTAGCTAAAATGACAAAGTCCAAAACATGTAAAAAATCTGGAAAAAAAAGAATTATTGGAAAACAAAATACATGGGGCACATTTACAATATATAATTAAGCTCCTGCATAAGCTTCATGAAATTCCAATCAGTGGTTTAGGAGGAGTAGTGGATACCAGCTGGTCACCATATGGTTTGCATTGAGCTAAAATGACGAAGTCCAAAGCATGTAAAAAAATCTGGAAAAAAGGAAATATTGATAAAAAAAAATGCATAGTGCACATCTACAATATGTAACAAGTGATCTGTGAGCCCAAGCTCACTAGAAATACCCCTCTCTCAGCCAATGAATCATAGAGGGAAAGTGCAAATTCAAGTGTGCGAGTGAACCCAATACAGAAGTGAACATCAAAATTGACTAAGTCAGTTAACAGGAAGTAGTGTCTCAGTTGGTCTTAAAACACATCCAACAATATGGCCGGACTATACAAAGCTTGTGACAAAATTTCAAAGCTGCATCATAAAAACAATGTAGAGAAATCCTTGACTAAAAATTACTCCATTATGCCACAATTGCAAAAAGATTAACAGTCGGTAAACAGGAAGTAGTATCCCGACAGGTCAGAAAACACCTCCCACAATATGGCATGACCATACAAAGCTTCTGACAAAATTTCAGCTTTGTATCATTTACCATTACAGAGAAAACTTTGACAAAAAGTGTCAAAATTGACCAAGTCCATAAACAGGAAGTAGTATCTTGACAGGTCTGAAAACGCATCCCACAATATGGCATATCCATGCAAAGCTTCTGACAAAATTTCAGCTTTGTTTCATTTACCATTACAGAGAAAACTTTGACAAAAATTCACTCTATAATGCTACAGATGTCAAAATTGACCAAGTCGGTAAACAGGAAGTAGTATCCCGACAGGTCAGAAAACCAATCCCACAATATGGCATGACCATGCAAAGCTTCTGACAAAATTTCAGCTTTGTAACATTTATCATCACAGAGAAAACTTTGACGAAAATTCACTCTATAATGCTACAAGTGTCAAAATTGACCAAGTCGGTAAACAGGAAGTAGTTATTCACTCTACAATGCTACAAGTGTCAAAATTGACCAAGTTGGTAAACAGGAAGTGGTATCCCGACAGGTCAGAAAACGCATCCCACAATATGGCATGACCATGTAAAGCTTCTGATAAAATTACAGCTTTGTATCATTTACCATTACAGAGAAAACTTTGACGAAAATTCACTCTATAATGCTACAAGTGTCAAAATTGACCAAAGTTGGTCAACAGGAAGTAGTATTCTGATTGGTCCAAAAATGTATCCCATAATATGGCATGATTATACAAAGCTTGTGACAAAATTTCAGATCTGGCATGATTATACAAAGCTTGTGACAAAATTTCAGATCTGTACCTTTTACCATTGCTGAGATAAATGCGACGAAAATGTGTTACGGACAGACCCACACACACACGCACACACAGACTGAAAACAGTATACCCCTATCACCGATGGGGAGCGGGGGTATAATTAAGCTCCTGTATAAGTTTCATGAAATTCCAATATTAGTGGTTTAGGAGGAGTAGTGGATACCAGCGTTTAGGTACAGAAAGACAGACGGACGGAAGGAAGGACAGACGGACACCATGAACACTACATACCTCCTGCAAAGCGGGGGGTATAATGTAAGTAGCATCTATAAATCAGTATTCGTGAATCAAATAAAGTTAATGGGATTTGACATATTAAACAAAGGGCCATAATGCAAACATTTTATTTTCATAACTTTTATTATATGATATGATTCTTATGTGTCTGATATTTTTTTTCTAGACATTTAAAAGATTTTCAGCACAATCACTTAACATTTCTATGTTAAGGGCGTATGAGAAAACAACATAACATACATGAACACCTAGAGCTATATATACAGACGAGTCAAAATACTTCAATTTTAGGATAGTTAGAAATGTTAGTGATAACAGTTATACCGTTTTTACATATATTGTAAAAACAAATACAAATTCTGCAACCTTTCTGGAAAAAATAATTCTTACACCAGGAAAGTAATATTTTACCTTGTACTACTCCTAGTAATCCATACACCAACAAGTAGTGCTTCACTTTATCATAATAATCTGGTTTTTTAATATTTGTCTGGTTTGTCAAATATGAATCATTTGTCCAAAATGTCAACCAGAAATTAGCATAAATGCTAAAACCATGATACAAGGAAAATACCAGAACTACAACAATAGTTGTCAGGATACCAAACGCTTTCATATATGTCATGTAGATGTCTAACTTAATCTGAAATTACAAATATATGTTTAAATTCTAGTATGGAAATTAAAGAATACTACTATCTCAGTTTTAAGAAATTTTTTACAATAAATGTCTTTAATGGATGTATTGGTGTAGATTAATTCTACTATATTGTTTTACAATATTTCAAATCAGTGTACACTTTTTAGACTTTCACCTCTATTGATTAATTAGCACATATATTACATTCATGAATTGCTTAAGGGCATATCCAATAGTTTCAGGGGAGATAATAGCAAACACAAAAGAAGGCAATATTTTCTGGGAATATGCTATTGATAAATGTAACGTCACAAAGTAATTCCCATCATTTCCGAGGGAAAGGTAATTTGTACCTTCAAGTTTGGTGGACTTTATGGGTGTTACCGATGGTAGATTTGTTTAATGTTGCTATTTTAATGATTTACTCCGAAACAAATCCAGTGACCTATGTGGTTTTTGAGATTTTTTAGTAGCATAGTATTAGAAGTACTTGATATCAAAATTTCATAAAATTGACAATATGAGAAGTCTGTAAAATACTGTAAACTTTAATTTGTAATGGGGACATTTTGTGCCAGTTTTACCGTTACAAGGGCTACATATTCATTGATTTAGAGGAATAGAACATACTTTCTCATATAAAATTGTTTTTTCTGTAAATCTTTAAAACCTTGACTTTGTTTTTCTGTCACTTTGGTATCGATTAGATTGAAAATATTTTATCCATTATTTTTCAAACTAGAACTTGATTTTTCATTAAAAAACGCAAAAATAAACAATTTTTAACCTTGATTCCCATTGAAACAAGATCGGTGACCCATTATTTTCTTGTCATTTTTTGAATCCTCGGTACTTGATTCACAATATATCTAAAAATGGTAAAAATGACATAATAAGAAACTGTTGGATATGCCCTAAATTTCATGGGAACTAGATATAGCACAATCACAAACATATATTTTCAAAACATCAAAACGTTTTTGCATAGCACTAGAATGCTAGAGAATTCAAGGTTATTTTAACCTAGAACTATAGCTGAATGGCAGCCAGTTATACCTCCCACTCATTGAACCCTGAATCAATGTGGCAAGAGCAAATTTAAGTGTGTGTGGACACAATACAGTTGTGGACATAGTACAAATGTGGACACAATACAAGTACAGATCGACACAACAATGAACCTCTTTTCAAGAAAATATTCAAAGACAAATTATCTCCACTTCAAAATTTCAAGCAGCAAGCATATTAATTCATGCACATCTTCAGGTTATGTACGACAACTGTGTAACATTTCATCAAAATCCAAGCACCTGTTTAGGAGAGCATGCGCTGACAAGGTTCATGGAAGGACGAATAGACAGATGGACAGACATACAGAAGAACAGGGGTATTCCTACATACCCCCATACTTTGTTTGCAGGGGAGGTATAATCAAAGTGACTATGGCAGGTTTAAATGTGCATGTTTCAATAAAGCAGGATATCAGGTGTGAAAAATGATGCCTCATACCCCTCCTGTCTGTGATTCCTCATCTTGTGTTAGGCGGTCTACTTTTATCATGTTTGGTTGGCTGCTCCTCAACTCCCTTCCTAACTCTTTCTTATTTGATCTTCTGAAAAAAAGATAGTTTATCAAACTAAATACACATCAATGATAAATCTATTAAACAGCAGTGAAACCCAGGTACATACGAGTCATTAACCTACAAACCTACAAATTTGTCATAAAGTGTGGAAACAAGAAATTTGTGTGTTAACCCCCACCCCTAACAAATATCTGTAGAAAAATGATATCTGTTTATAATGGCAGAAAAGAGGAGTTGTAGAACAAAGGACCCTAAGCTAAATCTCCATTCCACATATCATTATAATCATGTGATGAGTAGTTAATGAGAAAAAAAAAAAAAAAAGTAATGACAGACCTCTTCTACTTCAGAGCATGGGAAGGATATTTAAAGATGACTGCATTTGGAATTTAAGTTAAATATACCATACTTTGAAAGCTGTCAGTGTAATTTTATCAAATCTTAGTCCATTTTTGTCTCGCCTGCGACGAATGTCGCGAAGGCGAGACATAGCGACCATAGATTCCCTCGTCGTCGTCAGTGTCGGCATCATTGGCGTCGTCGTGAACATTTGGTTAACCCAAATGTTAAACTTTTTTTGAACTTGAATAACTTTCTCATATCATGTTCAATATCAATGAAATTTTGACACAATATTCAGTGCAACTTCATTATTTAATCCCAAGTTTAATTTTGAAAAAAAAAATTCCAATTTTTCCGTATTTTGCCATTAGTTGGACTTAGTTTTTTTCTATCAAATTTTTTGGTTTGCACCATATCTCAGCACCTACATGTCATAGACAGATGATGTTTGGTAAGTGGTTACATCTTGAGTAGTAACCAACATCCATACCAGAATTATGTCACCTTGACCCATATTTTCCGCATCAATGAATTTGGCTAAATTTTCACTCTAGGTCCATATATCGAACAAAATTGGGATAAAGAAATTTAATTTTGATGTAGAATTGTTGCATATAGTCTATAGATGTGCAATAAGATTTTGGAATTTTATTCCGGTTCCAACTTTGGTAAATTTCCTGAAAATGTCCAAGACTAACAATTTTTGAAATTTTTGCATATAATCAATTATTCTAGTCATTTTTTCATATGACGCATAATTCAGAAAAATTAGAATCCAAAAATGCGGTTCCAACTTTGGTAAATTTCCTGAAACTCTCAAAGACCAGCAATTTTTTGGAATTCTTGTTAGAAACCATGCTTTTTGGATGCATTTTAGTCAAGACAAACGTTTCCAATGGTAAGATTTCAAAAAAATGATGATTCTAATTGGTAAATTTCCTGAAACTCTCAAAGACGAGCAATTTTTGGGAATCCTTGTTAGCAACCATACTTTTTTGATAATTTTTGCCAAAGCAAATATTTCAAATGGTTATAGATTTCAAAAATTTTTTATTTCAATTCTGGTAAATTCCCTGATACTCCCAATAACCAGTTATTTGTTTGAATTCTCCTTAGCAACCACATCTTAATAAAGGCCAAATTATAATGACAATGGAGTGAGCAGGTGAGACACCAGGTTCTGCGGAACCTTTACGAATAATTTAGACTTAGCTTGAATTCACCAGATATAAACCGAATACATCACGTGGAATACATGTATTATGAACTCAGTTTTTGAGTTTAAGTTCACATTTATCAATTTAAATGTTATCAGTATGAGTTCATGAAAATGAACCTTACATTTGTCAATACAGGTATAAGTTCACTCACCTCAATCTTAGTGTCGTCAGAGTAGGTTCATCAGAAGTCGTCCCATCAGACTTACCTCAGTCTTAGTGTCGTCAGTGTAGGTTCATCAGAAGTCATCTCATCAGAAGACATCCAATCAGATGTAACAGATTCTACATACCTAAGTCTTAGTGTTGTCAGAGTAGGTTCATCAGAAGTCATACCATCAGATGTCACAGATTCTACATACCTCAATCTTAGTGTCTTCAGAGTAAGTTCATCAGAAGACATCCCATCAGATGTAACAGATTCTACATACCCCAATCTTAGTGTCGTCAGAGTAGGTTCATCAGAAGTTATCCCATCAGATGTCACAGATTCTACATACCTCAATCTTAGTGTCGTCAGAGTAGGTTCATCAGAAGTCATCCCATCAGGTGTAACAGATTCTACATACCTCAATCTTAGTGTTGTCAGTGTAGGTTCATCAGAAGTCATACCATCAGACTTACCTCAGTCTTAGTGTCGTCAGTGTAGGTTCATCAGAAGTCATACCATCAGATGTTACAGATTCTACTTGTTCCAGAATCATTGCCCTGATTTTCTGTACTGAAAGTATCAAAATAATTGTAAAGGTTTTCTAAGTACTTTTCTATGAAAGTCTTGCCATGTGATAAAATTAAACTACTATTTGAAAAATAATTCCACACAAAACATTAAGGGAGTACGAGTGTCAGAAATTTTGTTATTAGAATCAAAATGCTGACCTTTTGTTTTGAAGAACTTTGCTGATAGAACAACATGATCAAAAAATTTTGAAGAATTTATTTGATATAAGACGTTCTTATTTGGGCAGGAAATAGCTCTCTCTAAAGTTTTCCTTGATTTTCCATAAGCTATTTATATGCCTTACAATATATGAAAATATAATTGTAAGTTGATAAAATTTTGTACATTTACTATTTTTTGCATTTTAAAGTGACCTGTGTCCAAGAAAATAGGATCCATGTGCAAAAAAAATAACATAGTTTGAATGGATAAAACCTGAGGATATCGAATGCTTCTGAAAATCTGAAGCTCGAACTCCCTTAAGCCAGGAGACAATGACAATGAAATTTTTGTGTTACTTTTTTTCTTCTGTCAAATGGAAACTACTGGGTATTCAATTTTTTCATTATGGTCCCATTTGGATTCTCAAAAACAGAAAATACAATCTAAAATTTGTCACTTACATCAGCTGCACAACTTCATTAGCAGACAAAAAAAGACAATCTCAATATTATAAATAACATACCGATAGATTCTATAGTCAAATATGTGAAAACACTCAATTTGACCCCTTTTTGGCTTTAAATTTCTAAAACTCGAGGGCTCAGGAGCCCAAAATTAAAACCTCAGCTTACATGTGTGCCACGCAACTTCATACTAAAATCTGATAATGGTCTGCCAAACAGAACCAAAGTTATTCTGTCCACAGACGCTGATGCAGACACCTACGCCATACCATTATTTGATCTTAGAATTTTTCATGTCATATAAAAATGATCAGAAAGTCTGACTTACAGTTGTAAAACCATATGTCTCCCAACTTATTTGCTGATGGCTTAAAGATGTTTAAACACTTACACTCCGGATCATCAATATCATCCTTTTCCTCTTCTATGAAATAGTATTTTAAGAACTGTGCAAATGGTCCATCATGACTGATAAGTTCTTCATATGAACCCATTTCATTTATTTTACCATTCACCATAACAATGATGTTGTCAACCATTGGTAACCAATGGATACCATGTGTTACTAGTATACGTGTCTGAAATCAAATACACATTCTTATATAAGTAAATGTTACAGAACATAAGTTCTGTCATAAGATTTGTTTCCAAGAGATAAAATTAAAAATATTTCCATATTTAAACGGATGAATATTGTAGAACTTGCTCCTGTGGAGTGGTACAAATATGTACATTTATGTACAAAGGTAAAGGTAAAATTTAGTTTTATTCAAATAAATGCATGCAAAGATTACACGTATTCACCTGTACCTGTAACTTAAGTCAACAAGGGACATAATTACAAGCTTCTTAACCCATACCTGCCAACCTATATTGAACCAAAAGCGGTAGGTTGGTCTATCCCCTTTCCAGAAGTGTACAATGAGAGCATACATTTTTTATTACTGTCTTTTTATATCACAGTAAATTGACCTAGTTTTGTTTTTAAATGGGTGCTTTTCACGCTAGTTTATGTTTTTCAACTAAATTTTATTTCCACATATTCAACTGTGAAATATATGTTTAATGGTCGTTCTTTTAGTGTTCCCAAAGTGGTTCCCTGAAGAAGCTAGAGGATCTGATGGAATTATTCGAATAGAGCTATTTTGTCTTTTTTAAAAAAAAAGATTAATTTCAACTAATAAGAAGTCAATGAAGTGTATTTCTTGATATATACACTCATGGTTATACCAGCTGCAATACAAGTCCATGATACACTGGTAGCTATGCATGCCTCTTTTTCTTTACTAAGCTTTTTATTTTTAACATACCCAAGGTTTTATAGTTTCAGCAGGACATGGAAATAACACTTGCAGTTCTAAAATTTATCTGTCGTTTTTTTTTAATAACCTCATACGGGTAAAGAACAACCCATATAGTCTGATATTTTCCTTTCTTGCACTTTAACCAGTGTTACATTTGATATATCTCAAACATCATTTAACTTCAACTTGAGTTACCAAAGTAACATAATGTATAACTAAAACACTGAAATATACAATGCAAATAAAGCTGTATGTAAAAATAAAAGAATTCCTTGAATCTCATAGAAACATTTTTTTTACATTAGGGTTGAGTTTTATGAGTTCCAAAATATTTAAAAAAAATAATTTAAGGAAAAAATGTTGTAAATTTTTTCTAGCAAGCTCCAAAATTGAAATGAATAACATTTCAGTCCTGAAATAAAAGAAAATGTGCCGATGGGACACGGATGCCTCAATCAGGTGATCTATTCAGCAAAGAGGAATTAGACAACTGACAAACTCGGAAAAGGGATGCATAGTACAACTCGCTGTACAACAGCTTTATACAAAATAAGTAAACAAGTCAAGAAATCTTTCATAAACTGTTCTGAAAATATCAATCAATGAATCAGCAAACAGGAGGTAGATAAGTGAGAGACCTGGGAAATGGAGGGAAGATACAACTCATTGTTTTAAAGCATCAGACCAAGAAACAAATCAATGAAACATACACAATCCAAGTAATCTTTGACAAAAAATTTCAACATAATCGTATTAAAAATATCAATCAATGAATCGCTAAACAGTATGTATATGAGTGAATGACCTGGAAAGGGGAGGAAGTTATAACTCATCATACTAAAGCTTCAGACCAAATATCAAATCATTAATACATACAAAAGCAAAGAAATCTTTCATGAAAATGTTAACATAAACTATTCTGAAAATTTCAATTCAATGAATTGGCTAGATGCATGATGATGGACATGGAAGGGTAGAAACAGTTGAACTCATCATACTTAAGGTTCAAACCAAATATAAAATTATATATTCATGCAAAAGCAGAGAAATCTTTGACAACAATTCTAATATATATTATTCTGAAAATATCAATCAAGGAGTTGGTTGGGATGCCTGATGACATACATGGAAAGGGGAGACATAATAGTGTTAATTCTCTTATTTTATCCATCATGATGCATTAGAAAATTCTGCACACTGACTCCCGCTTTTCTTTTCAAAATATGATAGTATACTTCTTCAATAGACTTCTGACAAAATTTGATGAAATTCTTGATATACCTTCATCACATTTCAGAGGTTGATTACCTTAATGGAAAGTGAATGTAAAGTCTAGAGAAGTTCGGTTTCCCGCCAAAATTTAAGACGTTTAAATCTCAAAAACGGCCACAATGACCAATCAATATTTTTTGCTTAAAATTATGTATGATCCATATTCTAATAAATAAGAATAATAATTCTAAATCCTTGATATAATGAACTAGAGGAGTGACCATCCTTAATTAAATTTAAGTTTCAAACCAAATATAAAATCAATACTACATACACAAGCAGAGAAATCTTTGCCACTTCTAATATTTATTATTCTGAAAATATCAATCAAGGAATTGGCAAACTGGGGTATATGAGTAGCAAAACGGAATGGGGAGGGACACAGACCAAGAACTAAAACCTTACTTCATACACAAGCCGAGAAATATTTGACAAAAAATTTTAACCAAATTTTTTCAGAAACCTCCAATGGGAAGTAAGTGAGGCAAAGATCTGGAAACGGGAGGTATGGTACAATGTATCATACTTAGACTTTACCGTAATTACTCTTTTTTTTCGTCAGTAAAAAACAAGTACTTTTTTTAGTTTTTGCAAAATTGACGAAAAATTAAATTTTGAAAACCTTCATGGCCAAAAACATCGGCAAATGCGCTATTCCCGGAGTCAAGTCATCAAAGTCGCTGTGTTTATATTTCTTCTTGCAGGAAGGTGTCTTACAAGAAATTGATGTTTTTATTATTTTTGTTGTTTTATTTGTTTTTGTATTGTAATTTATGATTAAAATAAAACTTTGACAAGCACGAGTGTTGTTATTATTTACCT
>MJUU01072749.1:0-11863 GCA_002080025.1 Modiolus philippinarum
ACTGAATATAAGTAATTATCTAATTTTTCAAATGTCAACTGAAAAGTAGATAAACTAAAGAAAAAATGTAAATAAATTGCAACATATCACTCAGCAGATAGTCTGCCAAAATAGCTTGCGTAATACAGAGCTACTTGTACAGAACTGGATGGTACAGCGGAAAGGATTTATGTGAACATTTAGACAGTCAAGTACAAGCGTAATCAAATTTAATAGTCTCAGTTTACAGGGCACTTGCAAAGTGATGGCACAATTTTCAGTATAAATATCAGCAAAAGTGTTACATTGAAAACAAATATGGAATTCGCTGACTTGAGTTATTGAAGGCCTATTGTAATATATGTGTAAAACTTAAAAATACAGGATATCAGTAAACACCTACAATGGTCGGGAACTATAATCACTTGCCACTGTGACAAATCACAAGCGTATATATAAGATTTCAAATAAAACCAAAGTTAGTGAAAGGCACAGACTTTTCGCTTGAGAGATATTTGATATTTAGTAAATGGACTTTGAAAGAAACACTTAAAAATATACGAATTATAATGGTAAACTCTGGAAAAACAAAAGACGTTCATGGAAGTATTTGTACATATTGTATGAAAAAAGACAATTTCTTACTTGTTACTTCAAGTTTGTAGATGGGGAATGAATAAATTCTGTAAACGATCACATTTACCATAATCATCATTCCGACGGTGCAAATAGAAACAAAACGTTTTAAAACCAAAATAAAAAAGATGCAACTGACTAAATTACTGGAATCCAATTCTGTTGAAAAGTTAGTTTCCGTCAAAGGTCAAAACAAAAGAGTAAGACGGCAACTAAGCCCATCAATGTTAATTATTCAAAACTTAAAAAAACAGAAATATTGATTAACATCAGGTGTATTATGGGAATCGAAATTTTCTAAGTTACATCAGCAAAAGACTATGAAAATAGGAACTAACATGAAATTTCTAAAATCAGAGGTCTAAATACATCAACTTCAAAATTAGCCAAAAAGGTATTTGTTTAATGATGCTTTTACCTTGAAGGCGTTATTGATTGTAAAATAACAAATAATCAACATATCGGAAGACAACCCCTGAATGATATATATATATTGAAACACTTGCTTAAAACAATTCATGCAAATCAAGCAAAGAAGGCCTTTTTGAAAATCAAGCATTCTTTACAGGTAGACACAAAATTGATAAGATAATCATTGACGACAGTATATATTTTATAGTGAAAGTAAGTCGGGACAAGATGCTGCTATATTCGACGGTTAGTCGGTAGATTTAACATAAGAAAGGCCGAAGAAAAAATTCGAAATACTTCTTTCACGAGTCAGCTGGTCAGCAGTTTGTTCAAAAGACATGTATTAAACATAAGTGTCTGTTGCAGAACATTCTTTAACTATGGATTTTCAATTATTAAATTTTGCCAGTTAGCTAAAAGGCCTCAATGGTATAGTCTTTCACACAAAAGATAAAGATCCAACGTCAGTCCGAGAAATTGACAGCAGATATTACCTTGTGCTTGAAATATCTAAATAAAAAGAAGAGTATGACTTCGTTTGACATACTGGATTCAATGTTGGATTAGATAAGATTTTTAAAAGCCATCAACAACACTAGTCGTCTTATACTACTGCAAACGATCTATGCAGTACCAATTTATTAGGATACCAATACACAAATGGGTGAGAAAAACATCAACACAAAAAATGGGATAAAATTACCTCAGAAGTGTTAGCAAGGACACAACATCTCTTTCTATGTAAGAAATAAAGAAAATCAAGGGCACAAAACACAAACAAAATGTCAAATATTTATCTAGAAATGTAAAAAAAGACGTGACGTCAAATAGTGTCTATAATCGTTAAAGGATTAAAACAATAAATAAAATGAACGTTGTCGTGCATACCTCACTCCTACTAAATTTTCAAAGTCCCGTCATACTGGAAATTGAAATCATAGAGCAACAAATAACGCTTACAACGCAGAACTCATTACAACAAAGGAAAATGTTAAATTTCCAATGAATCCCTTCAGGACTTCAAATGAATCCCTACAGTTACTGTGTCCTAGTAGGCAACAGATAACCACCGCCCTTCATTGATTTTCTTTCAAACAAGATGTGTTTGTGAAACACTACATATGCCCCCAGATTCTACAGTAAAATATATGAAAATACCCAATTTTGCCCCTTTTTGACCTCTGTGACCTTGACCTTTGGCCTAATTTTTTGCATATTTATGTTCCTCTCGACAAGACCTATACACTTGCTAAGTAGTAAAAGTCTATCTAACATAGTTAAAAAGTTGCCATAAAACACCCAATTTAATCCCTTTATTCTGAAACAGACGAAGCCCCTTTGGGCTTCTTGTTTATTGGAATGGTTTATATTGTTAAATGTATTTGCTTAAGCATGCTATAAGAAACCTACAGAAAAAATACTGAATCAAGATCAGAGAAAAAAAAAATTAAATCTTTTTTTTCATTTGTGCCCCTTTGGGCCTCTTGTTTCTCAAAAACCGTAAATGCTACCTCAGATCTGTCGGCATACTTCAGTTGCGCAATTTTATTAGCAATAACATAAAACAAACCCTGTCTCAATAGGATAAATAATAAGGATTCTACAGTCAAATATGTGATAACAGCCAATCTCACCCCTTTTTGACCTCTTTGACCTTGACCTTTGACCTGGCCTAATTTTTTTTTTGCATATTAATGTTCCTCTTGACTAGACCTATACACTTGCCAAGTATGAAAAATCTATCTTAGTTCAAAAGTTATAGCCAAGGTTAAAGTTTCGGACGCACAGACAGACACACAGACAGGACAAAAACAATATGCCCCCAATCCTCCATCTGGGGGCTAAAAATGTGAAAAAAGAAACATTGGAAAACATAAAACCTAGTGCACATCTACAATTTGTAAATAGGCTCCTAGAATTTCATGAATATTACCAGTGGTTATGGAGGAGTAGTGGAACTCAGGTGGTTACCATATGAATTTCATTGAGCTCAAATGGCAATATCCAAGCGAGGGGTATAATAAGGAGAATTTGTCACGCAAATTTCAGAAGTATAACCGATAAATGAAACATCAGAGTCTAATTTAACAGGAAATATCAGAGAAAACAAAAAACTCACACAAGGCACAACTTATTACATCAAAGCAGTTAAGCGAAATTGAAATGAATCCTTTGAGGCACTGTGGAGAATTGTGTGACGAAACCTTCACGACTATGATCAATAAAGTAAAAACACTAAATCCTTTCAAACAGGAATTTGATATCATAGAGCGATAAAAATCGCTACAACGCACAACTCGTTATAACAAGGCAGCGGGCAAAATTTCAAATTAATTCCTTCAAACGGAGTGGAGAATTCTGTGACAAAAATCTACCCATTATGACCTACACAGAAAAATTACAAGAAAACAGTATAATATATTTCGAAAGAACGCTTTAACACAGATTGAAGAATTTAAGTGACGTAAAAAATTTAGGACATTCCGTCTGTCCGACGACCTGGTTGACGGACAAATATATTCCAATATACCCTCTCACTCTTCTAGTGGTGATATAATATGGTTATTCAATAATCAGTAAGAGATAAGATTCCTGATTTTCGGAATTACTTGAGGAATTGATGAAATGTCATAGTGAACAGGAAAGGTAAAAACAGGATCAATATACAGACCCAAATATCATATATCAATCATCCGTTATATGGAACTACATGTGATGTTATTTTAAAAACAAGAGTGGACCCTAATAGATGTCTCGCCCGTCCCTGCTTGTCGCTAAAACAGTCATGTACTACTCAAGAGCAACCTACAAGCCAAATATTATTACCATTCCACTTACAGTAATTAAGAAACTATTATAACTTTGTTCACTAGACCATGAAATTGAGGTCAAGGTCAAAAGCCATATGGCAGACTGATATGAACTAACCAAAACCAAGCTATATACCAAATATCATTGGCCTATGGTTTGTAGTTATTGAGAAACAGACTTAAGCAAAAAATCTTAACCTTGTCACTGGACCGTGAAATTTAGGTCAAGGTCAAAAGCCATATGGCAGACTGACATGTACTAACCAAGACCAAGCTATATACCAAATATCATTGACCTATAGCTTGTAGTTATTGAGAAACAGACTTAAGCAAAAAAACTTAACCTGGTCACTGGATCGTGAAATTAAGGTCAAGGACAAAAGCCATATGGGAGGCTGACATGTACTAACCAAGACCAAGCTTTATACCAAATATCATTGACTTCTAGCTTGTAGTTATTGAGAAATGGACTTAAGCGAAAAAACTTAACCTGGTCACTGGACCGCGAAATATAGGTCAAGGTCAGATAATTTTGGGTCCGACAGATAGGGTTCGCCGTAAGCTACCTATGGACCAAATAGAAAGTTCCTACATCAAAGGCTTCTATATAAAAACTTGAGTTTACGCCGCCGTCGCCGTCGCCGTCATACTTTGCACGCCTACGTCTCGCTTTCCGCGACTTTCGTCGCGGGCGAGACAAAAATCGTGCTATATGCAGACAACAAATAAAGATGTTTATTTAGCAGCAAACGTCTGGTTTCCTTTTCTATGGGCAGTATAGCTTTACTATTAGTCAACATTGATTATCTCAAAATTAAATTTTTGATCTGTAACGTTGAACCTTCAATTGAAGTGGCTTATTTTTAAAGTTGATAGAAAACTGGAGTTGAAATCCCTACAATACTTAAGTACCATATATATGTAAAAATATATTTGGCATAAAAAAGTATCAACATTTGCATTTTCCTCTCGGATGACAAAAGATTATACAAAAACCATCCACATCAGGTATTATGCACAACAGACTTCTAAAACTATATCATGAAAACTGCTTTGAAGAATTCGTATCCTGTTTGCATATATTTGACGTAACTGGTATTTGTGGCGTAAATGATCAATTAGGGTAATAACAAAATTAACGAACAGAATTGTCTACCGCAAAGTCCATGAGCCAAAAAGACAAATCAGGTGGAAACCACCGGAAAATCGTCTGCCGCAATGGTCCCGATTTCCAAAATTGAAATCAAAGTATCATGTACACGTCTCATATATGTACAATTTATTAGGAAAATAATACTTTCATATCTTGATAACTATAGATTTGTCGCGGACAATGGGAGTAACTTGGAAGAAAGTATTTGACGAAAATCGACTACATTTTTACATACCTGCACACCTCCAATATATGTACAACTGAGCTGAAATAAATCTAAACTTTCTGTCTTGAAAACTTCAGCAGATTGCTTCAGACAAATGGGATACCCTGTTGGTAGATATTCATAAAATTGACTAAGTTCAACAACTAGTATCTTTTACATTAATTGGCAAAAATCAAAATCAAAAACCTTGCAAACCTCTTATATACGAACAATTGATCCGCAAAATAAAAACTTTCATTCTCGAAAACTGCGGAAGATTTATTCCGTTTCAATAACCGGATTTCTAAAACCAGTAATTTATAAGGGATCTTAAAAAAGTTATGATATGACAAAAAATTCATGTATGCCATGGCGTAAAGACACGACAATAAAGTGATAAAATGGCCTATGCCACCCTTTCATACCATTTCATATAGTAAACCACAAAATGGTAGGCAAATGCAAATTTAACGGAATGAGGGGAAAGTTGAATGAAAGGATTGCATGCAGACATATTGAATATTTGTATGGAATGTATAGAAAACATACAAATTTATAAAAAAAAAAACTTATCCATAATACTTAAAATTAGTGGCTTGAAAAAGTCTTATTCAAAATGCATGCATTTTAAAAATATTTCCAATTTTTTCCGCCAATTTCTTCAGAATAAATTTTTCTGCATTGATGCAGTTTCGTTTATAAAGCATGCGCTATATCCCTGATCTTTCAGAGATTGTCGTTACACTGAGTATATATGAATGATAAGATAAACAGTAGTGCAAATGTTAATAAAGGGCTACGCCGAGCGCAGCATGATACGACCACAACATGTCGAACACTGAAATTTGAACAAATGTTAACTAAAATGAATGTGGACACAGCAATTTGCTGGACACAATAATGACCTTGACACATAAATTAACTGGACACAAACTAAAGAAAATAAAAATTAGCCCTTTTAATCCCTTATTACTAGGATATTGTAAGAGCTAAGAAATTCTGTTGATTACCTTCAAGAGAAATCCAAAGAAAAAACAGATTGAAATCCAATGAAAAATAAAGATTTCACATATTTTGAAATATTGCAATTTGGCCCCTTTGACCCGTTATAGCTTGGAAACCGAAGAGCAACGCAAAATATACTGCCATATTACTGAAAGCTTACAATGAGAACAATCCAAAGATAAAATTCCATCAAAATTTAATGAAAAATAAAGATTTCACATATTTCTAATTATTGCAATTTTGGCCCCCTTTGACCCCTTATAGCTCTGAAACGGTAAGAGCTACAACGAATCAGTTGTAAAATACGTCTGAAAGCTTACAATGAATCCAAAGAAAAAAATCCCATCAAAATCTGACGAAAAACAAAGATTTCACATATTTCTAATAATTTTGGTCCCTTTGACCCCATATGGCTCAGCAACGGTAAGAGATACACCAAATCTGCTGACATAACTCTGAAAGCTTGCAATGAGAGGAAACCAAAGAAAAAAATCCCTTCAAAATCTGATGTAAAATAAAGATTTGACATTTTTCTAAAAAATGCAATTTTGGATTTTGGCCCTTTTGACCCCTAAAAGCTCGAAAACGGTAAGAGCTATGCTAAATCCGTTGACATTGCTCTAAAAGCCTACAATGAGAGGAATCTACAGAAAAAAAATCCCATTGAAATCAGATGAAAAATAAAAAGTTTAGGTAATCCACATGTTAGCAATTTTTGAACCCTTGGGCCCCTCATAGCCTGGAAAAGAAACAAGTTATCAAAAATCTCATTGTGCAGTGCTATGTTAGTTTTTCATAAGGAATCCATTGTAAAAAAAAACCATCAAAATCGGACTAAAATTAAAGAAATAATTTTTTTTGGGCCTCATTTATCTCGTGAACGGTACATGCCACGTGAAATCCATTGACATACTACAGATTGGAAATTTCCTCACTGAAAGAAACCCCATCAACATCCGATAAATAATAAAGATTCTACAGTCAAATATGTGAAAACATCAAATGTAACCCTTTTTGGCCCCCCTTTAAAAAAAAAAAACGGGTGGGGCCATAATGAACAAAACAAAGCCAAGCCTTCCATTTATGCCAAGGGACATTGTGTTTAAAGTTCATAAGGATTGGTCAACTGGAACTAAAGTTATTGACCAAAAACAAAAGTTTCTACACACAACGACGACAACGACGCCGACGACAGCACCATACCATTATACGACCGCAAAAATTTTTGCGGTCGTATAAAAACTAACAAAATATTGAAGTTACTGTGAATATAATTTCTGCATATACGCATTAAAAATCGTGTCATTTTACTTCCGGTGGACAGGTGATCCTATAGCCTATATTTCAAATGAAACATTAGCAACTAAAAGGGGGACAATTTATGTGCAGCACAGAGCTCTTTGTTCTGATTCAAGGCTTAAAAGTGAATTTAACCAAAACATCTATTCACCTTACACTGGTACAATAGAGGACATCAAGATAGCATGTCGCAAGACTATGTAGACCATACTTAAAAGTCAATAGGCCACTAAATTGACGTTTTGAGGACCAGAAGATCAAGAGATTTACGAAGGAAACATAAAATAAGGATTCGATCTTAAAAACTGATCATAAACAAATCAAAAGAACGGTAAAACAAATAAGTGTTTGACTATTGCAAGTCCGGAAGTCTAATTTGGTGGTAGGACGAAGCAAAAATTGTAGTAGACTTCGTAACAGAGTCAAAAACAGGCGATTCATGTACCAGTACAGCAGAACTTCTATATCTTCCTATCTTAGAATGACAAATCTTATTTTCGATTGTTTCAAGACGAGCGCATCAATGTTTCCTTTTTTAATGTTAAACAAAGTAGTGCGTGAAATAACAACAGAGCTGACGTGATATGTTGAATTTACAGTATCAAGATCTCAACCAAACAATATCCTTTTTCATTAATAGAAATACACAAGATGGCATGCCTTCCGAAGTACAAGATCCTCTTGGGTTTGCACCCATATCCTACTTGAATACACTTTGAAAATTCTAGTCAAGTTTTGTTCAGAACTCTTGCCAATGCAGAGTTTTGTGATCTGTTATTTTTCTCAAGTTATTTGACATGTAGGATAATTTTTTAAAGTTTGTTCGTATTAAGTTTCCAGTCACTGCATTGAATTTTGCCTCGTATCTTTATTTACTTTACCAAGAAAGTTCTAAATAGTAATGGAGACATTTAAAATGCCATATGTGGATTATCAAGTAAAAATACACTCAATAAATAAATGGAATGTTTATTAGATATTAATAAGAAAACTATGGAATTCATTATGCAATCACAGTCTAGTGCACCAATATACTTTACACACGAATATTCTATAAGGCAATTACAATGCAAATAGTGTCATATTACAGAAAATCTCCTTCATCTATGTAATCAATTTAATAATTCCGAAAATTGACATCACAGTCTTAGGCACGAGTATACTTTGAACATGCATATTTTATCTGGCAACAAGGGATCTGTGAGCAAATGCTCACTAGTAATACCCCCGCTCTCATCTTCCAGTCTCTAATAACCTGACAAAGTTGGTAAACAAAATGTAGTACCCCACAAGTCTTAAAATGTGTCCCACAATATGGCATGCCTACACAAAGCTTCTGACAAAATTTCAAGTTTGTATCATTTACCAATGCAGAGAAAAGCTGTATGAAAGTTGTGAGGGACGGACGGGATGATGAAAATTATGAAAGTTGTGAGGGACGGACGGGATGATGAAAATTAAACTAAGTCAGTAAACAGGAAGTAGCATTCTGACAGGTCTGAAAATGCATCCCACAATATGGCATAACTATACAAAGCTTCCGACAAAATTTCAAGTTTGTATCATTTACCATTGCAGAGAAAAGCTTTACGAAAGTTGTGACGGACACACAGAATAATGAAAAATTGTTTAAGTCGGTAAACAGGAAGTAGCACCCCAAAAGGTCTGAAAATGCATCCCACAATATGGCATGACTATACAAAACGTCTGACAAAATTTCAAGTTTGTATCATTTACCATTGCAGAGAAAACCTTTATGAAAGTTGTGACGGACGGACAGAATGATGAAAAACTGACTAAGTCGGTAAACAGGAAGTTGCATTCTGACAGGTCTGAAAATGCATCCCACAATATGGCATGACTACACAAAGCTTCTGGCTAAATTTCAAATTTGTATCATTTACCATTGCAGAGAAAAGCTTTACGAAAGTTGTGACGGATGGAATTACGGAATTACGGAATGACGGACACAGGTAAAACAGTATACCCCCTCCACCTCTGGAGCGGGGGTATAATTACATTGCAAATAGTGTTATGTTACAGAAAAAAATCTACTATTGTTGCCAAATTTGGTTCTAACTGGCTCAGCAGATTCAGAGAAGATCTATGAATGCATTTTCCCATAGGGTTCCAATATTGAAACAATGTTTCCCGCTGGCGGCCATCTTGAATATAGCGCAGAGCTGAAAAACACCTTTTTGTAGGGGACCACCTAAAGGCTATTATGGCCAAGCTAGTTTGCAATTGGCCCAGCTGTTTCAGAGGAGATAATCTTTGAATGTGTTTTCCCATAAGTTCCAATATTAAAACAATCTTTCCCGCTGGTAGCCATCTTGGATAAAGTAGAGTCATGAAAAACGCCTTCTTTTGTGGAAGCACCCAAGGACTATTTTGGCCAAGTTTGGTTCCAACTGACTCAGCTGCTTCAGAGGAGAAGATCTTTGAATGTGTTTTCCCATGGTGTCCAATGTAAAAACAATGTTACCTGCTGGCGGTCATCTTGGGTGTAGCGCGGACCTGAAAAAACATCTTCTTAGTAGGGGACCACCTAAGGACTATTGTGGCCAATTTTGGACCAACCTGGCCCTGTAGTTTCAGACGAGAAGATCTTTGAATTAAAAGTTTACGCTGGATGGATAGACAATGGACAGAAGGACTACAGACAGATGACAAGTGATGGCAAAAGCTCAACCCGGCAATAATCTTAGAGGCAGCTTAAACTGAAGTATTCCATCAGTGAGATTCATCAGTTGCATACCCGCAGTCCCACATTGTGTCTGATTAGATAGATTTCAATAAACAAATTAATTTTTATATACCATACATGAAAAGCATTGTCTATGATCATATATAATTAAAATCACCACTACTACAAGTACAAAAACATTGAAATGCACTATAAAAAATACCAATTAATCATATAATACCACAGTGATATGTAAAACTAACTATATGAATGATTGTTTAATGTATGATTTCCAAGAGGGGAAATTTCAGTTAATACAGGACAATTACTCATTTCCTATTTCAAGAAAATAAAATAAAATTAGTAGGATGGCAATGAGTAACCAGTTACTCAGTTAATCGACTGAATAGTCTGTAACTGTTTACCAATTTCGGTAGAGTACTCAGTGTCAAAATTATTTTAAAAATGCACTTTTAGTATTCAAACAGACATAGGTGTTTCATGTATATGAAATAATGTTTTTGTCTTTGTTTTGTCATTAATCAAAGATCAACTAATTAACAAGTTGTTTACATAACCATAAAAAACTGGTTTCAGTATTTCTGTGAAATCACCATCCGTAAAAATTAGATATTATTGAACTTGCACATATTAAAATACATTTCAAATACATTATAGTTTGGTAATTATTGCACTCTCATATAATGTAGTACACTTAAAAATAATTCAAAGTTTACTGGAATTAGTATGTGAAACAGGCTATAATTTTGAAAATACGATATGTACAAACTTTCAATATATATGTGTCAAGAATCTCAGTCTGTCCCATCTTTTCAAAAGTCTTATATTGAATGAAGAGGTTTAAAATACACTTGAGTAAACATTATACTTATACAACATATTGACCCTGTAAAAGGCAGCTCATTGTCTCATATCAAACTTATTGTCATATAAAAGTAAAGAATTTGTATTTTTACAATTTTTTTTCTCTCCAAAATCCTTTACATCTTTAATATGTTTTAACACTTATAAAATCCACTTGAATTCATATAAAAACATAGTTCTCATTATACATTCAAACCAACATACACATGTTAAGCAATCACATGAAAAAAAGTTAACAATGATTTTATTAATTTCCTGAATATATTGTTCTTATTATATTTTTCTACTCGCCTTAGCATGTTATTGTCCCTTGTCTATGACCTTAACGGTCTGCTTGTTCCTATTGTATAACCAATTTACCAATTTCATTGAGCTGTAGGTGTGATAAAGATGATCAACAGCAATAGATACAGACCAACATATATTGTGAAAATTTTGGAGACTTGCTATTGTTAACTAATCTAAACAATGATGGTCGTTTTGAATTGTCCAACAATACTATTGTGTATCAATCTGTAATGGCCTGGGGACAACATGAAGTAAACTTAATGTCACAAAATCAGTACCAAACTAAAAAAGAGTATTCTTTCAAACAAAAACATAAATAAAACATAGTAATTGAGCATGAAATAATATATATTCCAGTCTTACTGACAATGAATCATCAGTTCAGTAAGTATTTTATATTCAAATATCCTTTTACCAGAAACTTTTCTAATTAAATGAAAACAAAACCTTGTGCTTGTTTTGTAATCTAACACATTGAGTTGGAGTGTGATAGTTTGATGATGGAT
>MJUU01072750.1:2298-43374 GCA_002080025.1 Modiolus philippinarum
CTTTTCCAAATTTTTTCCTCATTTTCATCACTATTCAAAATGTCACAGATTTAGTGTTTTCAGTGCTTTGATCAGGCACAATCCCTCATAGATGTTAAACATGGATACAAAACCAAATATACTTCTTTTGTGTCATGAATTCTCAAACCATGTTTAAAACTAAGCCCTTAGAGTATTTTTCTATCAAAATAAGGCTGCAAATGTTAAAAGCTACCTTTAAAATTTTGAAATCATGCTAGAAAATGTCACCCTACCCCCAAATTTGAGAAGGTGCTTCTGAGGTAAATTTTGGGACTTGAATGGTCTTTACCTTGGTTGTGGTCATACAAATAGAATTTTAAATGCAGAAAATGATGCAAAAAGGTCAAGAAGACAGGGGAAAACCAGTTTTGTTTATTTTTTGAGCTTATGAAGAATATTAGGTTTGTGAGTTAGCCGAAAAGCCCGATATGAATAGGTACAATGATAGGATTAAAACTACTGAAAATCCACCCAAGTGCATTTATTTTCCTTCGGGTGATTAAATATATAATATATAAAGAAAATAACATAATAAGATAAATGCAAATTTATAAAAAGGGTGGCAAATTCAAAATCTTGTCCCAAAATCAGATGATAAAATTTTGACTTTGCTCTTGTTTTGAAAATGTGGACCCTAAAATGGCAATTTTACACTGTTTAGTAGAGGAACAGCATGATATTTTTTATTTCTGAGGTTCATGTTCACATCAAATTGCATATATAAGCAACATTCCAGCTTAAAAAAAATTATTGTAAACAAATGAGACAGATTTTTATATAAGGCATCTCAGTTAGAGTTGTCGCTTTTGTTCGCGACACCGACGACATGAAATTTGTAAACATTGAACATATAATCAAAACAGTGGCAAATTCCTGTGTAAAATCAGCCTACATTTGATGTTTTTAAACTTTTTCACACAGCTAACCCTTCTAATTTTGCACAAAATTATGAAAATGGCCTAATAATGGCATTTCAGTGCCAAAATACAGAAATATTACATAACGACTGTTTTTGGCAAACATTTTGGCACCAGCTGGCTAAAACTTCACTCTTTACCTCAAATTCATCATACATACATGTTTTGCATCAATTTAAGCTATCAACAACTTTTTATAACATGTTTCAAAATTTTCGCATATTTTGTGTTAAGGTTAGAAACCACCAATTCATTTCTTTAACATTTTCAACTGAAATTCCCCATATTCAAATCTGTCTGGACAATTTATCTTATGTTTAACCTGTATGAAACCATATATTTTCCGAAAGGTGCATATCTCGTCAACATCATATCAAAATTTCAGCATACCTTTAAAGCCTTCCAAGAGAGTTCCGAAGGTTGGAAAAACCCTATCTATAAATATACATGATTACGGCCAAAACATGACGCATTGATAGTATACCGGAAAACCCCCATGATAAGTACTCAAAGGATAATTCTAGTCAATTAACTTTGGTCCCAAAATAAGCCTGATGCATCAATGTTCAAACAGGTGTATTATGTGTTTCATTCCGACATTTGTTTTTAAAGGAGCAAGAATTCAAAGTTATATTTAGATTCTAAAAGAGCTACTTTTTCATTTGTTCTAAGCGCTGATTGGCTGAATTGGTGGTTTGACACCTTTAAACCATTATCGCCAGCGCCGAACATAGTTTAGCAATGCACTGCAAGGAAAAAATAACAGTTTAATCACCTACTATGAAATCATTAATGTAAATTTAATTGACATATATCGGAATTACGAATGGCAGGCTTTTTACTGAAGCAAATTCTACCAATCTTTGGGAATGTCCTTTACAAAAATTGCTAATTTGGTCTGATTCGATAAAGACATGACTGCCAGCACGGAACATAAATCTTTTTGTTTTCATCTGATCTGAGCTAGTGAAGCAAATTGAATAGTACAAGAATTAAATGTAGAAACATCATAACAACATTTGGCGATAATTTTAATCAACTAGAGGATCAGAGACTGAGCCTATATCGCTCACCTGACATGCCTATTCTTATGACCAAAATGTTTTTCCAATGAGGTCTTGTGTTAAGCTAACTTCCCTTAACGCAGCCATACTTTTTGTCAGATCCGACTGAAGTAAGTAATCGTTGCAAAGCACATTTCAATACAGTTAAGTTAAATTTACTTATAGAGAAGATACTGAAAATGATTAGTTTCCTGAAGGGTTCAACTTAAACTGTGTTTACTGCTGGTGGTGATGTTTTTGGTCAAATTGATCTTTGTAATTGTCCTCCAATATATAATTCAGTGAAGTTTCGATGGTTTCAGAGGAGAAGATATAAATGTAATCTTCTCATATAGTCTAATTCTAAACTATGTTTAGCACTTGTGGTCGCGTTTATTGTCTGGTCTGAATGAAATGAGCAATCTTTGAGAAGGACCTTCCATTCATCATTCCTGTAATGTTTGGTTTGATTGAATTAGCTTCAGTGGTTTTAAATGAAAATATGGCTTTCCCATAGGGGTCCAATGTTAAACTATGTTGCATGCTGGGGACCAGGACCTTCCATACGTGCATTCCTGTAAAGTATGGTTGGTTTCAAAAAAGATCACAGTATGATTTTTCCAAAGTGTCCAATGTTAGACTGTATTCAGCACTGGCTGCCATTTTTTTTTAGATCCGACCGACATGAGTAATATTTGTACAAGACCTTTCATACATCATTTCAATTGACTGAATTTGGCTTATCTATATAAATCATATTAGTAACTTGTTCTTTATCAGTTTGTACGCAAATCCGGTTTAAGGATTTCCAATTGTTTTGATTTGATCTGCACTGAAGCAACATAAGTTTTAGAAATGGCCATATGCTGAAACTGAATTCACGGTAACTTATGTTAGGTATTTTGTTATTCAATACAGCTCAGTTAAATTTGCATTAATAGTTTCAGAAAAGATGACAAAAATGCTAAATTATATTCCAAGCTGGCTGCCATGTTTTTCATCCATTTTCATACGAATGAAATGAACAATCTTTGTACAGGACCTTCCATACATCATTCTTGTAAAGTTTGGTTGAATTTATTTCAGTTGTTTCAGAGGAGGCGAAACTGTTCTTTTCCCATAGGGTAAAAATGTTAAACTATATTTAGCGCTCGCTCTTTGAGTGTGTTTTCCCATATGGTTTAATGTTTAACTAAGTTCCCCGCTGAAAGCCATATTTAATTAATTGCAGACACATTTTTTTAAAGTACGACCAACCAGGGACTATTGTGACCAAGTTTGATTCCAATTGGTCGAGTAAATTCAGAGAAGCTTTTTAATAAGTTTCCAATATAGTTCAATGTTAAACTAAGTTCCCCACAGGCGGTCATTTTGTGTGAGGTACAGACTCGCTGGACACGTTTTGAAAAGGTACCATCCAAAGACTATTATGACGTTTCCAATATAGTTCAATGTTAAACTAAGTTCCCCACAGGCGGTCATTTTGTGTGAGGTACAGACTCGCTGGACACATTTTGAAAAGGTACCATCCAAAGACTATTATGACCAAGTTTGATTGCAATTTCCTGAGTGTCTTCAGAGGAAAAGATTTTTGAATTCTTTCCGATAGGGTCCAATTGTAAACTATATTCCCTACTGGTGACCATGTTGGTTAAGAAATGGACTTGCCCGATACAATTTTCAAAGAGAATATGTAACTTAGGACATATGTTACCAAGTTTGGTTCCAACTGTTTCACACGAGATCTGTGTGTGTGTGTGTGTGTGTGTGTGTGTGTGTGTGTGTGTGTGATTTAACTATATTTAGCGTTCTCTGTAAGGGTGTTTTCTCATAGGGTCTAATGTTTAAATAAGTGCGCTGCTGAGAGCCATTTTGGAGAATTGCAGACACATTTTTAAAGTACGACCAACCAAGGACTATTGTGACCAAGTTTTATTCCAATTGGCCGAGTAGTTTCAGAGAAGGTTTTTGTATGAATTTCCAAAATAGTTCAATGCTAAACCAAGTTTCCGATGGCGGTCATTTGTTTGAGGTACAGACCTGCTGGACAGAGTTTTTAAAAAGGACTTGAATGTGTTTCCCATAGGGTTCAATGCTTAACTAGGTTCTTATTGGCTTATATCTTGTATGAGGCACCTACATCCGGTACATATTTTTGAAAGGGACCATCCAAAAACTGTTGTGACTTTATTTGGTTTTAATAGGCTTTGTGGCTTCAGATTTGAAATTTTTTTAATAAGTTTTCATTTAGTCCAATGCTATACTTTGTTCCCTGCTAGCGGCTTTCTTGGATCTTTGGTGGATATGCTGGACACATTGTTCAAAGGTGAGAACCTAAGGACAGTTGGTTCCTATTGGTCAAGTAGTTCCAGAAGAGAAGATCTTTGAATTTGATTTCCCATTGGGTCCAATGCTTAACTATGTACCCCGTTGGCATTCATCTTGGATGAGGCATGGCTTTACGGGCATATTTTCAAAGAGGACCTCAAAGGACTTTTGTCACTAAGTTAGGTCCCAACTTGACGAGAGGAAAGAGATCTTTTATGAGGTTCCAAAAGGCTAAAATGGTAAACTAACTTATCTTCTGGTATTCAACTTAACCTGTTTCTCAAATAAAGGTCAAAATGTATAGTTCTAATATGATGTTAGTTCTAATATGACGTCCTTTAAACGCCTTGTGTCCATAACCGTGGTAAAATCCGCATTTACCCGTGGGTATTGTCATAACAATCGACGGTACTTTTATTAGCGTCATAGACAGTTTGACGACAATTTTTGCAGCGTCATAAAACAAAACGTCATACTTAACGGTGTGGAGTTGGTAAAACAATTCCCCGTGGTAGAGATGTATGCTCTTTATTTTCCTTAGATATGGTGTACTTGTACATGAGATAATATCTCATGTGTACACTTTGTTCAATTACTGTTATCTAAATTTATGTAAATTC
The DNA here is from genome assembly GCA_002080025.1 of Modiolus philippinarum. Taxonomy (NCBI): domain Eukaryota; kingdom Metazoa; phylum Mollusca; class Bivalvia; order Mytilida; family Modiolidae; genus Modiolus; species Modiolus philippinarum. The sequence continues at coordinate 7,228 of MJUU01072750.1, forward strand.
TAAAACCAATGGATTAACTCCAACCATCGTAGTTTTGTCCTTAGCTATATTTGATATTACTGTTTATTCGGATTTCGTTTGGTTTTGTGCATTTTAACATTTTTTGAAATTGTGGATTTCCTTTGTTTGGGTTCTAGTGCTGCTGATGAGGAATAAATTTCCGAAATGGCCATACAGCTCATTAAAATTATTGCAGTTGGAGTTAACATATGTGTTATGGTCTCATGTTCATTTACTCCATATCCTTTCGTAAAATATTTAACGGGGCGAAATGGCCTATGAATACAAAAACGAATTCATCTCTTCTGTACCCTGTAAGTGTCATAGCAGAATCGAAATAACTCACCAGAGCGTGACATGTTGATTTTACCACGGGTTTGTCCTTTATGCCTATATTTTACCCCTCGCATACGCTCTGGGTAAAATATGTGCCATAAAGGGCCAACCCGTGGTAAAATCGACAAATACATTATTCTAATTAAAATATTAAAATTTTCAAAATTGTACAAAAAAGTAGCCGTTTCTCCAAAAGTAGTTATCAGATTACTTCAAAATCGTACAGTACGTAGATCTTGTAATGCTGATTACTTTGCCATCGTCAAATAATTGATATCTGTAAATGTTTTTGATTTATTTGCTAAAAACAGCAATTAGACTTATCTGCTTTTTTTTATTAACGGTAGCCATGATGTTTGGTCCTCGAACATAATTTTGAATCTATTTAACCTGGTAATGCTTCGGGTCGAGTTGTTTCAGATGTGAGGAGTTTTGAAAAAGTTTACTACGGAGTGGTAGACAGACAGACACTGACCGACGCCAGGTGACGGCAATAGCTCGCATTGCCTTGAAGGTCAAGTGACCTTAAAATGTAGTTGTGAATTTAGAAATATTGACAGATTATTTGAAAAAATGATCATATCAAAAGAATGGAACGAGTTTGACATAATCAAAAATGGATATTCTGACGGTATAAAAACTTTATTTTGAGAATAGATCAACCAGGCTTTAGTATATTAATTCCGAAGGCAAAAAAGATCTCTAGTTGAATGTTGAATTTTTCCGCCAATATCGCATATATAGTCTTTGACGTCAGCTACCACACATCATTTGGATTTTACACATATTTTATTTCTCAGTTTCAAGCTATATAGATAAAAGTAACCATTTTGCTTAAATTGTAGATGTAATTTACTAAGTGTTAAAATGTATTTCGTCTTTGATTCTGTTTGTAATTCTAAACACGATATTATGAATTATGGTTACATTATCTTTTTAGAGGATAGAATCATTTTTGGGTTCCATAAAAAGTCGTCGAGCATTTAGGAAGGAGGAGCATGGCATGTTTAAGTGTCAATAACAGTGTCCACATTCTCTTTAAATTACACTGGTTCAAATTCCAGTGGTCGACATGCTGCTCTTTATTGATTTTTGTGACATTCGTCATATTAAATATGATAAAGTAAGTGAGAACCGAACTGAATCAAAAGAACGAACAATCCATGGACAATGGAAAAATCAGACACACTAAGAAACAAGGAGACACTTGAGTACGGGACAAAAAAAGAAAAAGGAAGACACAGATACAGATGAACAACACGGACTCAATAAAAAAAACCATATAAATCCGATGTTTGGTAAATTATGATTTTCTTTAAAGTAAGTGAGAACCGAACCGTCAATCCAAAGCGAACAATCCAAGGACAAAAAAAACAGAGACAAAACACGAGTACGGCACACAAAAGAAAAATGAAGATACACACATAAAAAGATGAGCAATATAATATAAATTATAATAAATCTTGGATGTACTTGAAAGATTCTGTTCGCATTTGTGGGTTAGATGTGTTGAACCGCGATGATGACTTTGAAACTTTTGTAGTAATATAACTGCATACTCATTTAACATAAATCTTGCATACAAGTTTTTTGTGGCAGAATTTTTGCTGTATACATCTCTGTATACATTTCAGCACGACAATTTTGTGAATAAGCTGTGAAGCATAAACCCCATATGCTGGAAATGTTGGAATATTTATTTAAAGAACTGAAGCAAGCTTAAGGGCAAACTCATCATGCTGTGTACAGCTTAGATTTGAGAGGTCCAGATTTTGTCTTTTGTCTTATTTTAGTTTTTTTTTTCATGTGTTTTCCATGGCACATCGCAGCATGTAAATGTATTTTTCAGCCATTGTAGATGTGTCCTACTATTCCCCTTTTTTCAATGCAATATAAAGGTTAAATTAAGAAACCTTTGACAAGACAAGACAAGACAAGACAAATACTTTATTAAAGTCTCACCTCTTGATTTTCATTACATATAAAATACAAAGCAATTTAAAACACTCGTTAAAACACACAAGAGCCACTCTTAAAAGAGTTATGAGAGACTATAAAATAACAATTAACAGAGAACGTATCAATAAACGGTAAGAAATGAATGGTAAACAAAAGGTGCTTGCCCCAATTAGTTTTTGTTTTTGTTTTTCCTACTGAATCATGCGGACTTTCTGTTTGACGTCGAAAATTGATTATTTAAGCCGTTATTAAATTCAGCATTCTTCATACAGTTACAGTCTAAATTACGAAAATGAAATTTTGCATCTATTACCTGGTCTAATTTAATTTTTATTTCACCATTTTTTTATTTATTTATTTTTTTTTTATTATCTTTTTTTTTTATTTATCTTTTTTTTGCAGTGCAGAAAACATTAAAATGACAAATTTTGAAAGCTTAAATGTAAATGATTCCAGTGGGCAATATTTTTTTTCAAATTTTGTCGATTTCTGTAAATTAAGCTTGATTTGAAATGTAAGTACTGCTATTTCCCCTGTTATAATATAACTGACATAAAAATTATTTGCCAAATCAAAAAGAAAGGACAAAGTAAACACCCAAAATGGCCGAAAATTAAAATTACAAGGGCACTACACTAGAAAACACATATGAAAGACAAATTTCTTACTTATTGAAAAAAAAACCTAAATCAAATAATTATTGAAATAGATATGCAAATAAGCACAAATAAAAAAAACTTTAATCAGGTAATCAAGAAATCAAACAAATAAGAAAAAGAAGGGAAACGGGGAATGTGTCAAAGAGACAACGACCCTAAGGGGAGCAATAACAACTCAAAGCCACCATAAGATCTTCAATGAACGGTGAGGAAACCCCACATCCAAAGGTAGGTCGGAGTTGGCCCCTTAATAAAAGAGTAATCAAGTTCAGCGAAATAGGCATCTTCCTAGACTCCGATAGACATAAAGTGAACTAACTAGAAAACAGACAAGACACACAAAGGCTTAATAAATTTCCTGACTTAGGACAGGCGCAAACCTGCTGCGGCGGGGTTAAACTAGTTTTATTGGGCCCAAACCTTCCCCCTATAGCCAATGTGATTAATAAATAAAAAAAACGATCGTAACAACAGGAAAATTCAGTTGGCAACAGGACTGAGTCAACTGTGAAAAATGAAACTGAAAGAACTAAATATACGGACATAAACATGAAATCACAAGAGACTACTAGCAGTTAACTGACATGCCAGCTCCATACCCATTACCAACTGACAAATTAAGTTATGTACCCTCAGTATAAAGCTTCCATCAAGATCCCTTCCTGTATGGAGTTTAGCATAATGATTTCATGTATATACCGGAATACATAACCCGTGTCCATGCAATACTGATTTTAGAAATTTAGAATGTGTTTAGTTAAAATGCAAAGACCCTATCAAAAAATCAATGTTAATACCAAAGAAGGCCATACGTAATGACTTGACGACAATACCGTAATTATAACCCTTATGAATTAGACGATTTAAAGGTTTTATAAGTTTGTTAGGCGAGTGTAAGTATTTTTTACTTTTATGTAAAACTGCCAGCCTTGATAAGATGTTTACAGCTTGCATTGTATTTACGAACTAAGTCTTTATATCGATGATAAAATTTAGCAAAGGTTTTAACTAGTTTATGATAACGAAAACCTTGATGTAATAGTTTTTCAGTTATGAAAAGATTCAAGAAATCAAACAAATGTCTGGTAATCCAACAATTTGTATGTAGTATTTTGTATTAGTCTGACGTCAGTTTTCAAATAAAAGTAGAATTTTATGGCAACCAGTTGGGGTATTTATTCCCTATTTGTTAATATCAAAAAAATGTTTTTTTTTATCAATAAAAAAAATCATTTTTTAATATAAGAAAAATCATTTTTGATATTAGAAATTCATTTTTAATATTAAATAATCGTCGGATTTTCTCATATTAAGAATGATTTTTAAATACATGTATTAAAAATTGATTTTTTGATATTAAATAATCAGCTCGAATTTTTAATATTAAAAAATGATTTTTTTTTAATGTTAAAAAAATGATTTTTAGGAGGATTTACGGTACGTAAATCCTTCTTATTCAGAAAAATCCCGGGTATGAATATGCACTTCGAGATCAAAAATCAACTTTTTGCGGCCAAACTCACTGCGAATTTCTACTTTAACATTATTGTAAACAGCATAAGAAATATGACATATAAATGTAAGCTGTAAGCCTAAGTAAAATAGAATTGTCGAGGGAATATTTCAGCAGTTGACAGAGTGTCACGTGACAAGTTAATTATAAATAACTTCACATGTTACCGTAGTTGTAGAAATAATAATCAATTACCTGTGAACTGAATATTTGTAATGTTTCTGAATTCAAAAGATGAAAAAAAAATTTAANAAAAATTGCCTTTCTGATAATTTGTTATCGACATACCTTTAGAATTTCAGGTAGAAAAGTGTTTATTGGGGTAATAAAAATGCTGATTTATAAGGACATTCCCTGCTTACGGGTAGAGTTCTAATTATCCAGTGTTTATAACTGAGTTTATAGGTAAAAGGATATATATTTAATCCTCACGGATCGTGCGTTTTATCCAACACAAATAGATACCAATTCATTGTTAAGCGTTTTAGTGATATCAATATCGTTACCATGGCAGCCTATTTTCTAACATAAATCTTTAACATTAGGAAATAAACGTATTTTTTATATCAAAATGATTTTCGGATATTAGAAAATGATTTTTTATATTAAAAAATCAGTTTCATTTTATAATATTAAAATTGAATTTCTAGTGTTATCTTTTAATCTTAAAAAATGTGATTTTTAACAGGATTTTTTAATATTTCTGAATATTAAAAAAAAATATTTTTTGTATTGTAAAATAGATTTTTTTTATATTAAAAAACTCCTTTTTAATATCACAAATATAGAGAATAAATTCCTCAACGGCTTTCCAAGAATTTTCATTACATAAACTTTTTAATATCAAGCCAGGTTACACTTATACGACATACATTAAAGTCTATCGTTAGTTTTGGCTTAGTAAACAAACAATCTTGTTCTTCGAGAGGGGTCACAATGTAGTTGTATTTGCGCCGATTTTTTTCTTTCATTTGCGCCGATTATTTCTTTCATTTGCGCCGATTATTTTTTTCATTTGCGCCGATTTTTTTACTTGTTAATTTCTTGTCAAATACAGGTATTATTTTCATTTATTCACACTATGCTGATGAACTTACGCAAAAAAGCTTACACGGGTTACAAATAAAGCTCAAAGGGTGATGAGTATATATTTATCACAACAGAGCCTTTAATGGTTCTGTCTTTAAAAGACGTATTTATATTGGTATCAGTAAGGTACAGTACCATACTTCATAGTTTATAGCCAGATTAAACCAATATTTTCAAGGTAAAATTAAATTAATTGTAGAATTATATGATATCAGTCACTCGTAGTTATTTATTTTTTTTAATCTCAACTTTTAAGCTCCAACATCAATCTTGGAATTTTCAACTTTTGCCATTTCAAAAATAAATGTAAAAGAGTAACAAAATGCAGAAAATGAACATTAATACACTTTCGGTATATTAACATCCCTTATTTCCACGTTTTACCTTTAATGCATAATTACATATATTTTGCCTGTGTCATATGAAAAAAACATCGGCGAAAATGAAAAATAAAATCGGCGCAAATGAAAAAATGAAATCGGCGCAAATGAAAAATTTGAAATTTATAAAATCGGCGCAAATGTCATACGCCCGTAGTTGCGGCATTAACCCCATTGCGTTCCACGTCAAAGAACATACAAACTTCATGAAAAATGCATAATTTACGTCTTCACTTATTTAACATGACCGATTTTTACTAAACCCTGGATTGACTCACTGTCAGTGTGAAGGGTACCGCTTAGCCTTCTTTTTTTTTTTTATAAATCATATTTCAGTTAAGTCTGCGTGCTACTGATTTGTTCTTGTTAAAGTTAAAATACTTTGAAGATTTCAAAAAGCTTTTCAAATGTTAACCTTGGTGCTGTTTGAAGTTTTAAAAAGTTTAACGTAGCATGGGTGTTTAATTGGTCTTGTTTAAGGGTTAGAACATGACATAAACCAATCAGCCACCAAACAGATCTTCAAAAATAATATATGCCATACTGACTGTATGCCTTGTATGTTCTTGTTTTGTCTTTGTTTTTTTTTCATTTTCTCGTTTTTGTCATGTCTATTGACTTATCAAATCCCATTTTCCTTCGGTATTCTACTACAGTTGTTTTATGCAATGATTATCAACCAATCTTTATGATAAACTCATTGGTCTTTGCGAAGATTTTGACGATGATTAACTGCTTAACAATATTATTGTATGAAAGGAAACGAATCCAGTAAGATATATTTCCATTTTCGTTCGTTGAAAAAAAAGGTGAATAGAAACACATACCAGAGACATAGGCCGCAATAAAATACCTAAGTAGCATATTTAATAGTAAATTAACTAAAATAGCACACTGAATTTCTTCAATTGATTAAATTAAGTTCAGATATTTTATAACCAAACTGACTTTTAATATAAACAGAGTGACATCGGGAAGGGTAAGTATGTCATGTCCGATATATATGGTATCTTTTCAACTGTCATTAGGTAATTAAAGAATACAGATACAGATGAAGAACAACAATAAAAGCGTTGTTCCATTGCTTGATTTACCATGTATTTGTAGAGATTTTCTCTCATTTGCATTTACTCCATATCCCTTTATCGTTAATATTAAGTATTGATACATGATGACATGGATTTAATTATTGCTCTTTTTTATGTTCAGCTGTAATGCAAAGAATGAACAGAATAATAGCTGAATAAATTGCTATTGATTTTCCCTTATTTCTAGAAAATTTGAACAACTCCAGACCGATGTGTTAAAAAGGACGTCTCATCGTTGCTAGGAGCCGTCTTGAACTTACCATGAGGTATGACCAAGCTCATTGCTGAAGGCCGTATAGTGACTTCAAATGAGGAACAACAAAAAAATGTTGTTCCATTGCTTGTTTTACTATGTATATTCTATTTGTACAGACTGTCTCATGTGTATTTACTCCATATCCTTTCTTTGTTTATTTATATTAATGATTCTAACATCAAACTACTTATAGAAACTCGATGAGAATCACCTGGAAATTAGGTGAACCATTCTTTCTAACAAAAAAATCCATACGATGACCAACAAATATAATGCAGCCAATGCAAACCTGATATTACCATGGTCGAAACATATTTTCTGGCCATTCTCTACGCTTCGTGCCATCACAGGTCTTTCTAATAAATGACATTACAGTGTAGTCTGAATTTAAAGTTTGTTTTTTAGCTGTCTGTTGTTCTTCTAAAAAGCCTTTTCCCTTTTCTTTAAGGATAAAAGGACATGATGGTGAGAGATGAGCATGGACACTCCAGGCACTTTGATTGTCAGGTATACCGTATAATCTTACACTACAGTAGAAACACTGAACCATATTTTCCATGCCAATGTAATAAAATCCCGCTTCGGCCAGAGCGAAAATATCCACATCACATTTACCATTTACCTTTTCATATGATTCGAAGGTTTTAACTCGTGCATCTAAGCTTTCATACTTTGTCTTAAAGCTTTCGGCTAATTTCGTTTTCTCTCCAGTGTCTTTAAAGGCTGTCGTTGCTTGCTTGATTTCTTCATTTGTCAAATTAGTTCTAACGAACGGACAGGTGGGATATCGTCCGGCGTGCTTGAGAAGAGGGTTTTCCTGCGTACGAATATTTGTCAACAGACAAGCACAATAAAAACATCGACCCGTTTCACCAAAGCCGGGATAGAAGAAACCAGCAGCACTCATTGCTTTTACTGCCTTGATGTCATCTTCCCTCCATTTATCGGGATACGACTCGACTCTATCCATTATATTTTGAAATTGGGGCATAATAGGATGTTGTAGAGATTCAATAAATTTATTCATCAATGTGTACGTAATGGTAGGATAAATACTTGAAAGAAATTTTTCCTCGCTTTTTCCATATTTTCCTTTCACAGTACATGCAACTGACCAATCACATTTGGCCTTTTTTAACGACGTGTCAATTACTGCAGACGCTAACACTGCTACATCATTTTTAAACGATTGAAGTTTGTCTTGAACATTATCTTTTAATACTATGACAACGGTAGCGTTTATATCGTTTAACTTTTGAAATTCTTCAATAACTTTGGCTGTGTTATATTTATGGTGCCTTTGCTGATGAATTAGGTATTCCTTAAGATCTATCTGGAGACATGACTTATCCGCCATAACTAGAATACCAAGTATGTTCGATTGTAAGTGTTGAATGCAAAGTCCTTGAAATGTCAGACCGTCAATAAAATTTCCTTTTGTTAGCATTTTGGTATACGGAGGCAATACAGATGTTAATTCCCGAACAACATCCTCAAGCCATGTATCCGAATTTGTCCTTATAACATTTGTATGTTGTAATAACTGGAGTTCATCTTGAACACCTGAATCAGAAACTAACACTGTAATAATATTTTCTTTAGGTATTTTGAAAAAAACCATAGCCATACCATATTTTAATGTTTCGATCTGTGCTGCCGATGATGATAGTATGTATATAACCTTATTTGCAACTCCAATGAACTGTGCAAAGACGGAGAACATTGGTTTTCCTGGAATATCATATGGTGTGCAATAGGTTATACCTTTGCTATCTAGCATTTCAACAATAAGATCGGCTGTATTTCTGTCTGAATCATCAAAAATGAGAAAAACGTCATTTTTGCTATCACCATCAATCGAATCCACATAACTGCATAATTCCATATGTTCAATTAAGCATTTACGTCAGCGTCCACCACTGGGCAAATACATTCAACACTCTGTAATAAAGAGGATAATTTATTTATTATTGAAGAAGACAAAATTGTGACCATTTGCCTTTTTTATATCGATTACGATATGACAATGGTATTACTACATCAAACTATTAACAAAGGACAGCTGTGTCAACAAAAAAGAACAAAACAAACATACAAGAGAGAAAGTAGTATAGACAACCATAGAGAAATACACTTAGTATACCGTCAAACAACCACCGACGAGAAATACAGTCGAATGTCGAAAAATCCGTTCTAAGAAACTTCATATCTGATTTATGCTTGTTTAACTTTACCTTAATTACTTTCCTGTTTTGATACATCGGCAAACGATTACCGAAGCAAGAACGAGGAAAAGGGAAATTCTAAAATCATAAATCCAAAATCACGGCAATTCACAGCAACAAGAATGGAGACAGTATGACAAAGACAAAACAAATAAACGAAAATGAACAAGAACGCCACAAAACTAAAGCACTAGCAGTGTGAACCCCTATAAAAACTTAGGTATCATCAGGTAATTTAGGTGTTTTGGAAAATCTAATATTTAATCAGGTGAAAAAATACTTTTAGTTTTAGAGCCTTAATATAAATTGTGGCTGCACGACATTTGAGCCAAATTTTGAAATTTGAGCTTTATCATTTGAGCCAAATTTTTTTCCACATTTGAGCCAATGTACCCGAGTTTTACCTTAGAGAAGAATATATATTGAGAATAATATTTATCACTTATGTAGAATAGATATCATGTTTTACTGTAAGCTATAGGTAAGCGAAGACATCTGACAAATGCAAAGGAATGACATAGCTTAATTTATTTTAGATACATACAAAATAAGTAGTTTCTGTTTATGTAAAAATCTTTTTGTAAAATAGTTACACGTGTATTTACTACAGTCAATATACCATTTAGATGCTCTGTTTGCTGCTCAGATATTCTTAAGGGAGTACGAGCCTGAGATCTCAGAAGCATTCTATATCTGGGGTTTTATCCATTCAAACAGTGCTAAAATTTTTTGCACATGGATCACATCTTCTTGGTCATAAGTCACTTAAAAATACATAAAATAGACTGTGTATAAAATTTAATTAACTTCCAATTATAATTTCATATATTTAAAGGCCTATAAACATCTTATGCAAATTGAAGGATCTGTTTCCCACCAAAATTTTGACATCTTATACCTCAAAAATTCCTACATGGATTTTCAAAATTTTTTGCTCAAGTTGTTCCATTAGTAGTGCTCTGCAAAACAAAGGGTCAGAATTTTAATTTTAATTACAAAATTTCTGAGCCAATTATTGAAATTTGAGCTTTATCATTTGAGCCAAAATATTTTCCACATTTGAGCCAATGTACCCGAGTTTTACCTTAGCGAAGAATATATATTAAGAATAATATTTATCAATATCATGTTTTACTGTAAGCTATAGGTAAGCGAAGACATCTGACAAATGCAAAGGAATGACATAGCTTAATTTATTTTAGATACATACAAAATAAGTAGTTTCTGTTTATGTAAAAATCTTTTTGTAAAATAGTTACACGTGTATTTACTACAGTCAATATACGATTCTCTGTTTGCTGCTCAGATATTCTTAAGGGAGTACGAGCCTGAGATTTCAGAAGCATTCTATATCCTGGGGTTTTATCCATTCAAACAGTGCTAAAATTTTTTGAACATGGATCACATCTTCTTGGTCATAAGTCACTTAAAAATACATAAAATAGACTGTGTATCAAATTTAATTAACTTCCAATTATAATTTCATATATTTAAAGGCCTATAAACATCTTATGCAAATTGAAGGATCTGTTTCCAACCAAAATTTTGACATCTTATACCTAAAAAATTCCTACATGGATTTTCAAAATTTTTTGCTCAAGTTGTTCCATTGGTAGTGCTCTTCAAAACAAAAGGTCAGAATTTGAATTCTAATTACAAAATTTCTGAGACTCGTTCTCCCTTAATATCAAATATTAAGTTCAAATAACTATAAATTTTTCTCACAATTAAACAGCGCTAAAGGCAAATTTCAACATTAATATAAAATATGTCAAAAACAGTTGTTCTAGCTGAATTTCTTTTATTATTGTGACTGTAATGAAACGATATTTATTTTCCCTGAAGATTCACAGGTAGAACAGGCTAAAATTACTGGTATCTTTTTGGCTCAAATGTGGATTTTATTTGGCTCAAACGTTGATTTATTTTGGCTCAAATGAGATGTGAATTGGCTCAAATGTCGTGCAACGTAAATTGTATCACATGTATGGATCGTTTTGGTGTACATACCACTTCAATTTAAATCACCTTGACTCTGTCAGAAAACGAAAACGTCGATTAACATTACTTTTGCACTTTATTTGCTTTAATCTGACGTCTACTAGAATTCTGGCTAAGGGGACAATCAGTTGATTCTTGGGGGTTTGAGGTTTGAAGATGGCAATTTTTTTATCCAGAATATTTATTTACGATAATTTTATATGTCAAAATATTTATTTTCAAACATTCTAGGGCAAGATTTTTTTTTCTATTTTCAAGGAATGAGGGTAGGCTAGAATAATTATTTTCACATTCATCAACGCCAGAATATTTATTAAAAAAAATACCAACCACCCACTTCAGAATCAAATGGTCGTCCCATAAGGCCGTAAAACATTTTTATTTTAGATGGATCCAATTTTTTTATTTTTAAAAGTCTTGAAATTGTAAAAAATCAATGGTGTATGGAATACCATGTGCTTCTAATTGAAAAATTCTGATAATTATTTATTTTGATGGGAGGAGCACATTTGTGTTTTTTTTTACTTTTTAGCTCACCTGGCCCAAAGGGTCGGTGTGAGCTATTGCCATCACTCAAGGCATCCCTCGTCTGTTGAATGTCGTCCGACGTCCGTCCGTTAACTTTTCACATTTTCATCTTCTCTGAAACCCCTGAAGCAAATTCAATTAAACTTTCATGAATGATATGTCCTTTACTAAGATTCGGCTCATTTCGTTCCGATCCGGCAAAAAACATGACCGCCAGCGCGGAACTTAGTTTAAACATTGGAACCTATTGGAAAAATCTCATTTTCAGCTTCTCCTCTGACACCACTGAAGCAAATTCAATTAAACTTTACAGTAATTATTTACTAAAGGTCTTTAAGAAAGATTGCTCATTTCATTCTGATCCGATAAAAAAAAACATGGCCGCCAGCACGGAATAAAATTAGACCTTATGGGAAAATCACATCACTGAAGCAAATTCAACCAAACTTTACATGGAATGATGTAATAAAGAATGCTCATTTCGTTCTGATCCTATAAAAACATGCCCTCCAGTGTGGAACTTTAGGTTTAACACTGGACCCTATTTGAAATTCACTTTTTCACTTTCTTCTCTGAAGCGGCTAAAACAATTCAACTAGACGTATTAAAGGTCCTTAACAAAGATTGCTCATTTTGTTCCGATCCGACAAAAAACATGGATGCCAGCACGGAACTTAGGTTAAACAATGGATTCTATGGGGGAAATCACATTTTCATCTTCTTTTCTGAAATCACTCGGTCAAAATCAACCAAACTTCACAGGAATGATATACTAAATGTCCTTTACAAAGATTGCTCATTTTGTTCCGATCTGACAAAAACATTGTCACCCGTGCGGAACATAGTTTTAAATTGGACCATACGGGGAAATCACATTTTTATCTTCTCATCTGAAACCACTGAAGCAAATTCAACCAAATTTTACAGAAATGATGTACGGAAGGTACCTTACAAAAAGTGCTCATTTCATTTCGATCTAACAGAAAACATGGCGGCCAATGTGGAACATACCTTGGAGGAGAAAGCCACCTGTTCGATAAGTTGTTTTCAAAACGTCCATACATTTAGTTATTGTCACTCTAATAAGTTATTTTAGGGCACATCAATTTAATTTCTTTTTCTGTTGACCTTCAATTTGTTTTCTTACCAATCAACATGGAAGCTAATCACTTTTACTTTCCGCAACTCTTTTGAAAAAAACCTGTATAAAATCTTGGGTATTTTGAAACAGAACTTGATAGCTAAGCACTGTTTTTTTCTAATATTACAAAAACGAATACATGTATTGGTTATAGGTCTACAAAGTAACAAATCAAAGCACGGAAACCGATGTATATTTTACCGTAGAAATGTCGTGCAATGGTATGCTTAAAAATGTCATAGAAAGTCGCGCTAATGACTTTCCAATTTCCAAAAAGTCGCGCAAACGTTCTTGGATAAAAACATGTTAACATGATGTTAACATAAGTTCAATGACTTTTAAACATATAAGGTATATTATGTAGAGTTTTCGCATACATCAGACTCGGGGTGGGGGTGGGGGTCACTTCCAATGTATGATGGTATAGGGATGAGCCACTGGAATAGGTACTTTTTTCTTGCTTCCTATTATAGGATACGGGTATCAAATTTTGATGAAACTAGAATGTCAATTGTTCCAAGAACAATGGATAGGTATTTTCCAAAGTTCCGTCATTATGTTCTCATTATTGATTGTCATAACAAACTGTTTTTTTTTTTCAAACTATCGTTTTATTCCTTAAACAAACATTCTAAGCTTCATATGTATCTATCTTCGATAATTTAAACGTCACGTACAGTCGTTTTCTTTGACTTTGACATTAACCTCATTCAAAGGTCAAGTCCTACTTAATACTTTTTTTTAATGGAAAGTCCTCTTTACCTGCAAAGAAAGCTATTAATATAACACCTACATCATTCACAAAAAATGTGTTTTGGTCTATCAACCCATAAACAGTTGGTCTTATTATTTTGGACCCAAAGTAAGAAATGAAAAGAGATACACATTTTCTTTGTCACATTTAATTAGTCATCTGTAACAGCTGTAGAGCTGCTTACAATTTCTAAGACAATTCTGTTTCTGAAAACAGATCGGATTCACAGGGTCAGTCTGATCAAAACCTGACAAGGCTGATAAATGGTACCAAGTATCAAAAGAAAGTAATATTTAAATTCTCTTTTTTTTTTTTTTTTTTTTTTTTTTTTTTGCGGTCGTATAATGGTATGGCGTTGGTGTCGGCGTTTTTGGGCAGCATTGGTTCTAGTTGACGGATTATTATCAAATTTTAGTATGATGTTTCTTGGCACATGCGTAAACTAAGATTTCGATTATAGATTTTTGGCCTCGCCCGTTTTAAAATAAAGGGTCAAAAAAGGAGAAAAATTGTTTGTTTTTTTTTTACATAATCGACCCTAGAATCTTTAACGTAGTATGTACAGTTCTCGAGATAAATTTTGGCAAATCTAAATCTTAAAAAAAAATGTTTGTATTTTTTGTCCAATTCTGGTGTGGTTTTCATTGGACTCCTTATGAAAAATTAAGACAGCGCTCAACTATTCTAGGTTTTTGGTAACTTGTTTCTTTTCCCAATTATGAGGGCCGAATGTGGCCAAATTGAAAATTTGCAGATTACCTAAAATTTTCATTTTTCACCGGATTTTGATATGGGAGTATTTTGGGGTTTTTTTAATCTCTTGATATATGCTCACGGCAATATTCAACGTATTTGGTGTAGGGGGTCAAAGGGGCCATGATTGCATTTTTTAAATAATGTGAAATTTCATTTTTGATCAGATTTCGATTGGATTTTTTTCTTTGGATTCCTCTTGATATACGCTTTTTGTAGTAAAACAATGGATTTGTTGTAGCTCTTATAAGGGGTCAAAGTGGTCAAAAATCGTAATTTTTCTAGATATGTGAAATTTTTATTTTGATCACATTTCAATGAGATTTTTTCTTTGGATTCCTCTTGTTGTAAGCTTTTGGTTGTATGACAAAACATTTACCATAGCTCTTACCCTTTCCGCACTGTTAAGGGGCAAAGGGTTCAAAATAGTTTTTTGAAAATATGTAAAAAAAAATTATTGGACTATAATGGGATTGGTATCTCCGGATTCCTCTTATAGTAAGGTTTAAGATGCCTACTTCGACATACCTCTTATAATTTCTGATATATATAAGGAATCAAAAGGGCTAATTCATAGTTTGTGTCCAGCAAATTACTGGGTCAAGCCCTTTATTATGTCCATCTAATTATTGTGTCAAGCTGTTTAGTATGTCCACACTCATTTAAATTACACGTGTTCAAATTGAAGTGGTCGACATGCTGCTTTCGTTTCATGCTGCGCTCGGCGTAGCATAGCGCTTTATTTCGTACTAAAATTACTAATTTTGCTTAGATACTGATTATGTTACATTTTTAGATAAGATTGCTGAAACATTTTATTAAAATGTCATCTATATAATTATCTATCACCTATGATATATAAACATTTCACAAAGTATATAATATAAATATAAATTTGTTAATAATTAGAATTGACAGCCATTTAAAACACATGTACATATACTTAGTAGTAACGAAAATATCAAGTAGTGTCATCATGACAAATATGATACTGCTACTGTTACAGAATTACAGAATTGATAAAAATAACTTATGAATCAGACATTTCTAATTCTATTTACATATCAANATGTCCTAAATATCCATCAACACCCAAGGAATTTTTTGTCCATTACACTTCATTACCTATCTCTTACGCTTTACGAATTATTTTACAAAAACAAATTATATATATATAGGGGTGTTTCCACAAATAACTCCCTCCCAAATAACGTGGTGATCCAAGACGGTTAAAAACACATCTATCAACAACGATCAACAACTCTGTCAAATTTCATCGGTGTACCTCTTTCCATTGAGCCATCGCTTTAAAAAGAAGAAAACAAAAACAAGAAAGGTATTTCCCCTCGGAAAATACCTTTAAATATGTGATAAGGATAGGAAATTTCAGATGAGATTATGTGATAAGGTCAACATGTTGTATCTAAAGGATTTGACATATTTACATGGAAATCGCATCAAACCGCTAGTAATTCACTGCTTTTTGATTGAGATATAGAATTTACTGTTTTTATTCCAATATATCATTTATATGACAAGGTATACTTGTCTGCATTATATATGATTAGGTATACTTTTCTGCAAAAAATATATGATAAGGTATATATTTTTGAGATTCTTAATATATGATAAGGGTGGGGGTCCTGATGTGCCAGCGGCTCACCCCTACCAAAAACTTATGGAGTGACCCCCCAACCCCCTACCGCCCCGAGACTTCAGACGACTGTATAAAAATAAATACTTTGTGCGGCATTCCTTTTCGAAAGACTTTGAATCCTCTCTGTTATACTTCACCGCAGCTGATATGCTGATAAGTGGGAAACTCCTCTTTTCAGCATGGAAATGGTGCCGAATTATTGTTCGACAACATTTATATACTATAATATATGTCTAAAAATATCATACATGTCACTGATAAATATATTATGATTAATACATAATAATAGATTACATGTAATGATAGCAATTAGTGTGTGCTAAATTTACAGGAAACCCTGTGTATAGTTGAAGGGGGAAGGGAATAATTCTGGCGTGTGTATTATGAACTGTAAATCGAGACTGTAATTAATTATAGTTCGGCAGTTGACCATGTCGACATTTTTTGTCTCATCAGTGCTGAATAAATCGTAAAAGCCTAAAAAGAATAAAAACATATGAAAGGAATAACAGAAAACATTTTTGTATTTGAAAATACTAAAATCATCACGTTTCGATTAACGAAAAAATACTAAGTCATCACGTTTTCCAAGATAATTCATAGATAAAGTGGAAAACGAGGACTAAAATTGACTTTTTACCTGTATGATAATCTATGATTGGCCGTTATGTGCTAATAACAGATCATAACAAAGCATAACAAAATTTAAATCTATTTAAAGCGTTGGAATTTTCCCTTATTGGTTTCGCTTTTTCGAGTAGAGATGCAAAAGAACAAAGAATTTCAGGCAAAAAACCCCGAGAGCTCAATAACGTTTGGGATATATTCATAGGTAAATATTTGTTAATGTTGTTAATTCCAGTGCCCTATATTATACACTGTACTTTCGTTTTCCACACTTGGTTGACGACCCCGCATCACAAGTGCCCCGCATCCATGGATGTTAAGCAACATGACCACAACTTTGCTCTACATCTACCCAAGTCGGTGCCAGGGGCCATCTTAAATTTGCTATGAGGTACGAGTGTTTGCTCATTGTTGAAGGCATACTATGGCCGTAACTACAATTGAGGCAAGTGAGGCCTCACTAAAAATATTGCCATTTTTTCAAATTCTATAAGGTTCCTAAAAAGATTGAGTGCCTTTCTTGTTTGTCATCAATTTCTTCTCAGCATCTCACATACAAAATAGTTGCCGGTGTAATTAAATATCAAAATAAAATGGTATAGTTGGCCACGATTAAAAGGTAAAAAACACAAAATGTACAAATTAAAAAACACATAAAAATGACTAAAAAAGGATTGTCATTTTTATGTGTTTTTTAATTTGTACATTTTGTGTTGTTTACCTTTTAATCGTGGCCAACTATACCATTTTATTTTGTTCAATAGTTAATTTGTGGCCATCGCATAACATATTTATATTTTTGTAATTAAACATCGATCCATGGCTGAAAACGGGATCCTACTGAAAAAGAAAATCGGTTTCTGGCTTCCAGAAAAGACGAATATATTGTTAAAAATTCATTGTCATGACTGTGTTTAATATTGGCTATCAGTTGCCGAATTAAACAGAGCTATCGCGAACCTCTTCAGTTGTGTCATGTATGTCCGCAATCTTCGTTTCGGACAAAAATAAAATTAGAATTTATTATATAGTACAGTACGATTTTTGTAGATTAAAACATGGCCTTTTCCATATCAACCCGATTATCATCCAGAGAATCCAAGCCCGAGACGTAAGTCGAGGTGCAGATATGGGTGGACTGATGATAATCGCGCTCATTTGGTCGTATATATATAAATATCACGCTTGTTACTAGTATGTTGGTACGAACTGATAACTTTCTGCTATATTACATATGCAAAAAAGAACAAATCTGTGCAAAGTATCAGCAGTGTTTAACTAACTGCTAAAGATTAATAGGATCTTGCATTAGATCAGATTAAAGATCTCGGTATCTTTCACGAATGTAAGAAAATTCGTCTTTTCTCGAGTTGAGCGTAGCGAAACGAGAGGAAAATACGTAGAATTTCTTACATGAGTAACATCTTTAATTTTGATAGAATAGAAACATTTGATCACATTTGGTACAACGACCAAAAGGCAAAATGCGTTTTGGATCTAACAAGAAAACAAATAATCTACACAGGAAGCCAAAATCAGTCCAAGGCAAAGCTTTATGTTGAAATATCAACAAGCATAAGTCTCGGAGTCTACAAAATTATTTTATAAGATAGTCACATGTCAATGTTCCGCATGAAAAACAGTCATTTAACTTTCTGTATGAAGAGAATTTCAACTGCACAAAGCTCGTGTCAATAAAAAACTATCAAATACAAACTGACATGTGCACACAATACAAGTTATTTCCAGAAAAAAAAATAATAAGAAAAGAAAACATAGACCGTACAGTGACCCTTAGATGCTTTGTTTTGGGTCGTTTTAACCTGGATATGGGATGTTATCTCCTCGACATTTACCCCATTTCCTTTCCTTTTCATATAGAAAATATTTTCAATGTTTTCGGGAACACGAAGTTGTAAACTGGTAGGTACCATCGTGTCAATCTCACAGTTCTATAACAAGATCGTGTTTTTGTTTTGTTTTGTTGTTTTTTTTTCTAGATTTATGCTCATTGGATTCAAGTATCAGAATAAGATACAATAAAAGCCAGCTATCAAGATGGCATTCAAGTATCCTCAGATGTCTACAAGAAATACACGTTTAATGACGTTTAACACTTGGACAAATACTGATATAGATATTCAATCCATGGTGGATTCTGGTTTCTTTTATACAGGTACTATACAAACAAAACTCTAAACTTATTATAATATACTCCTATTTACTGGCTATGAGGACAATAACAAGTTTATGGTTTCCCGAGACACAATAGTTGGTGTCGAGGGAAACCATAAACTTGCTATTGTTCGAATAGCCAGCAAATAGGTGTTTAAATGTATCGAAATAGTTCATCGTCCTATTAAATGACCAGTAAATAGTTCGTCACACGGTCAATAGTCATTGAAACTACTGACCGGCAAATAGTCTGTTTGTGACAAATGTGAAAAAATTGTAAAATTATCAAATAAACAATTTATGTAGAAAATACATACTAAGGTATAATAATTATTTCTAATTAAATAGCCGGAACCATACATTCTTGCGGCCAATTTTTTTTTACAACAGAGTACTATGATAAGAAAAAAATAGTTTGTTTTTCTCTCATTTGAAGTACACTTGTACACAACATATAATATGTTGTGTACAAGATATAATTTTGTACATGTTATAAGTTGTATGAACCAAAGATCAAGGTTTTAAAATGTATAAATTTTGCCTGTACATGTTATAACATGTGCAAAATATGACAAATTATGGCTTCAACTTGTACAATATTGATGATGTGCTTGACACTGAAACTGCTACATCGTCGACCATTAAACAATCTTAGGCTGTTGAAATTGATTCAGAGTCTGTTCCTTATGTCTATCAATCTTTCAGCAAGTGCTAATGCACTTTCTGAAATAGAAAATCCTGCTTTTAAAAAGCCATACGAAAAGCATTATCAGCCCAGCAAGTATAAGCTGATTCTTTGACACACACAAAAATCACAACCTTTCAGTATTAGATATAATAGATGGTTCTTACAAGATAGGGACATAGGTTGTAAATATAAAGGATAAGAAAAAGAAGGGAAACGGGGAATGTGTCAAAGAGACAACGACCCTAAGGGGAGCAATAACAACTCAAAGCCACCATAAGATCTTCAATGAACGGTGAGGAAACCCCACATCCAACGGGTATATTAGTAGAAACTCCATTTGAATGTCTTCCAAATATTACACTTAACATTTCTGATGTTCCTATGATATTACATGAAAAAATGTAGTGTAAGAGATATAGTCTACTATCGTTGAGGGGATGGACAGGGATTGTAACTGTAAAAGGTGATAATATAAGTATGGTAAGGTGAATTGCAAAGGTACAAATCTATATTTCCAAATACCAACAGTAATGGTTAACATCTTTTTAAAGCTACCGGTATTGACATCGGAAAATATTTGCGGTAAGCTGGATTCGAACCCATACCTCTACGGCACCATTCGCCTAGCAGCCTCTAGTTTGTCAACAAATCCATACGACCCAAACACCTCTAAAAAGGTGCTGGTAAATCAGTGTCTATTGTCGCTGGACTCAAAGATACAAAATGTAGGGTAGGAAGAGAAGGAGTGGTTGCAACGGTAACAGTATTGGTATATATGCAACACCAAAACTAATATTCATAATTGTAATCAAAGCTCCGATGGAGCTGAATCTCGAAGCCCCGAAAATCTACATGTGGCAAAACTTCGCAGTCATCCAAAGAACTGCTGCATACGTCTGCATGTATTAAGTTCTTCCGTAATACGTGAAAATAATCGGATTGTGTGATTTCATTGATATAAATATATGCAGTACACTGTCACAGGTAAACAAATGTTATTTTCATCTTGCAAATTACTGCGCGACAAGTTCGTTGATCCGAGACGCAATATAAAAAACGAGTAATTTGATAAACATGCATATTTTTTTCAATTTATTAAAACAACACTGTATTCAACTCGAGAAAATGAAGAAATATAACTTAAATACTAAATGTACGATTTTGAAAGAAACTTGCGCACTATATTTTATCGGAAGCACGAAGATCATCGTTTACAGCTGTTAATAGGGTTGAAGCCTCTTGCGGGGCACGTGATTTTTTCTTGCCATATCAATATCTGTCTAGCCATTTCATGGCTTCGAGATAAAAAGGACTGTAAGGAAGGGAAGTGTACGTGCCGTAAAATGAAAGTAATGTGCCATTCAAGGTGCCATATGTCAACTTACAGAAACAAATGACTTACCAAATACATAAACAATGAAAGTATGTGGAGAAAATGCACATGAGACAAAGTCTCTACAAATACATGGAAGAAAAAAAGCAATAGAACAACACTTTGACTGTTTGTCTGTTCCTTCTTAGACTAGTATTTAGTTGATAAGCAAAAAAATATCTAACGTTTCATACCCTGTTTGGACAAAAGAAAGCCTTTATAAAGGTTAATTCTAATATTGCACAAGTTGAAATCATAATTTGTCATACTTTTGTACATGTTAAAACATGTGCAGGCAAACTTTGTACATTTAATAATAAGTATTTTTGGGTCATACAAGTTATAAAACGTACGGAAATTTTTTACATGTTAAAACATGTACAAAATTACAACTTTTACACAACACATCCAAAATATTGTAAAGAAGCCTTTTGTCGGCCCCTCAGCGCAGTTTGAACTTATGCTATTGCAGTGTTTATTTTTTAAGCATAATTTTGGCCGATTATTGGCCTCAGCACCAATGGCAAGAAGACAAACTTTTCCAACAGTAAATCTGGCGTAAATAGTTTCAATGTTTTTTCTGTATCAAAAACCAATTCTGTTCTATTTTTATGGCTTATTTGCTAATAATGATAAGTGACTGAAATGAAATAAAAAATTAACTGAAATGAAATAAGAAATTACCGGAAACAATGAGTAAAGAAGTATGGCCATTAAGGCGTGAATTTTTTCCTATGTTTTGTCATTTTCAGAATATGCTCAAATGTTGTGGAAAATCTCTTAAGATGGTCTCTGTTATGTGTACTTATTAGAAATAAATGTTCTTTTTCATATTTATTAGAAATAAAATTAGTAAATGCCACACTTGCATATTTTCTGACTTATGAGATGTCGAACATGGCAATAAATAGCCTTTTGTGTCAATTTTAGATATTTTACAGTGTTTGAGAGGATGGTACTACTCAAAGGACACAAAGAACCAAAACCAATTTTTTACTGTGAATGTACAAACATTTGCCCTTTCAAACGGCAATTAGTTTATTTTGGTTCTGGGTGTCCTTTCCAACGCATTTTAACAAAACCTACAAAAATTGTCAAAATCTGACAGAGCTGCATACAAGTGACAAGTTCAGTGGCTGAATATTTTATCTAAATGTACGAAAATGCATTTGAATTGATTTTGTTCTGATAGTGTATATAAAAGATGATCTCTTAAAGCAGTTTTCGAGACGATTCAATGCATTTTCAAAATTAGTATTCTGAAGGAAATAAATCCACGAGTAAATGGCCATACCTCTTATCGGACATGTAATGCAGCTAAGTAATAGTACTGGTAAATAACTGTCTGAGTAATTAACTACTTTTTTAGGTTAACAAAAATGGAGAAAATATATTTTAAATATATATATTTACTTAATCTATAATTTTAATTAAACAATGCCATTGTAATTTACATTCTCAATGTCTCTGACAGAGAGATTGAATTTGTTGTTGACCCATAACTGGATTAGAACATTCATTTCTTTATACATCTTCGGCACAGCACCTTACACATTAGCAAAAGGTGATACCCTTCGACTTTCTACGATTCCTACAAGAAGAATTTTCGAAGGCCTAGTGTAATTTCGAAGCTCTTAGTGTAATTTCCAAGGCCTTAGTGTAATTTCGAAGGCTTGGTGTAATACACTTTCCCATGTTAGTAATACTGACGTGGAAAAATAATTCATCCGTAAATGATGGTTTACAATGTGAGACGACCCATGTGAGATCGAAGCACGCGACATCGTCTCACATGGGTAGATGACCAAACATAAGTAACCATGACGAAACGTCATAAAACACATGACGTCACAATGTAAGGTACACTCAAATGGCGACGACGTTACTCGCACAGTATAGATTTCCAGATATTTGTTGTCGTATTTAACGGAAGAAATAGCCACTTACATTCGATCAAAATCAATGATCGGAGTATCTTTCACTCATGTAAGAAATTATTCGTCTTTTTCTTTCGTTTCGCTGCGCTCCACTCGAGAAAAGACGAAATTTCTTACATTCATGAAAGATACTCCGATCGTTGATTTGCTCTCATGTAAGAAGCTATTACACTAGGCAATTGAAAATTCTTCTTTAAGGAATCGTAGACATAGGTTCAAAGTACGTAAAAACTGTCTTTTATTTCAATCGTCCAGTATTATCCAGAAATGTCCTGTATTTACCGGTATTGTCCACTGCCCCAGACAATACTCGAGTTGTCCGCCTTTTTGCAAACCTTGAGGGGGACCCCGGGTCTTGTTACAAATTGCAATGAGCGGGAAAATCACCGTGACAATACGGTGATAGTAAGAATTTATCAAATACCTTAGACCGCTCGGTTATCTTAACTACATGTATTTAAATCTGTGGAATACAACATAATTTCGAAATATAAACTTCAGAATGCACTTAGAGTTTCGATACAGTAGGGTTCAAAAATTAACCAAGAAGAAATAAAACATTGTGAATATTTTTGCTTGAAGTGGTGTGGTTTGCATAGAGGTAGAAGATCAACACTTATTTGTTACTTTATTTAATTTAGGAAAACAAGACCATGTGAGATGCTTTGACTGTGGCATTGGACTGCGGAATTGGGAACTTGAAGACGATCCTATGGTCGAGCATGCAAGATGGTCACCTCATTGTAGTTATATAATAGAAAAGAAAGGAGAAGAATTCGTTGATGCCGTGCAAGCTGCTATACGGCAAATTGAAGAGGTTTGTAGCGCAAGATTAGTGCTGCTCAAAAGCATGTAAGGACCATATTGCACCAAGTTCTGATCAACAAATGCCGACGTGAATTTTTTTTTAAAAAAAAAAGGTCGGCACGCGCTGTAGAATATTTAGCCAGCAGCCACTTTGCGTAAGTCATAAGTCGCTGGTAAACTTTTCATCTAAAGATATCAAAGTTGATCAGCATGTTTTCAACGAACATATTGTCTTCTAAAGGTAATTAATTTTCAAGTCTGGGACCTTTGCAAAAGAATGGATAACAAGAAACACCCATGCACAATGGCCGAAAATCACAATTATATGTCACAATTTCCTCCTGGAAACTACACATGAAAATGCCAATAAAAAGACATAAGAGGTAAACAACGATCGGGAAATCCGGAAATGGTACCGGCACTAGCAAAAGTCAGCGGTAGAGTTAAGCTTGTTAATGGGTACCAAAACCTCCAATTTATATTTCCAGTCTTCCTATAGTATAATAAACATACAAATAAAAACCTAATACGGGAAGACTACGTGTTCTAACTCCATGACAACTGTCTTGAAATGGAAAGCAAGAGATAAAACGTAATTTTGAAAGATGTGTCAAGGGGTGCTCGCCGCTTAGCTGCCGCCTAGCTCAATGAGCCTAGTCTGATGGTAAAAACTGTGTCGCACTACTTACTATTTCACGATGGTCGTTTGAATACTGATTAAGTAGACAATGTATAGCGGAAATTCAGAAAAAAGAATAAAATTGTTATTTTGAAGTATATGACAGGTCCGCGCCAAATAAAGATGGTCACTGATTAAGTAGACAATGTACAGCGGAAATTCAGAAGGAACTCGAACTTAAACCACTAGATCTACGTTTCTAAATCAGTCCAGCTATATACTTTTTACTGAAGCGCAAGGGGCGCTTGAGTATATCTATTACGAGGCTAAATTCGTTCGTGCCAAATATTTGATTTTCAAATTTTGCAGTTCGCTAAATACATGCTTGGACGTCAATCTTTTGATGAGTGTTCATCTATAGTTCACATTTCTATATAAATTTGAATGTCACATTTTACGAACTAGTTCTATTTGCGGACTAATATCAGTATGTAATTGGACATTTTGATATGATTCCGGAGAAAATTTGTAGGCTTTCCGAATATTTTCTTTTATTGTTATATATACCAGTTCAGGTTGAGCTAATAAACAGCAGTACCTACAACAAACATAATACCAGTTATCTATTCGACAGCAGAGTACAGAGTGAGACCTATCTACATAAGCGCTTATCTATTTGTAATATTTTCACGGGCATGTTCATTGAATGGTAAAAAAAATCAAACAGGGAGAACGCAAACATATTTGTAAATATTCCAAAACCAGTGTTAAATTATCTTGTGCTATATGATGTAAAGCAAAATTTACTACTACGTTTAGCCAGAATACTATTTGAAGACACTGACATGTGTGTGATTTGGGAAATGTCCACATTTCGTCCAGTTTCCCGATGCCCGAGTTTGTCCAAATTTATCCCAACACCCAAGTCAATCAAAGGTCCTGATTTCGTGGGGTTGTGTTTTCCTTGATTTCTCGTAACACGAGATATTGTGTCCAGAACATCTTATTTACAAGAAGTTTTGCTTGTTACTTAAGAATCCTTTTCAAGAATCCTTGTCGTTTCGTGCCGAATCCCGTTCGCACCATGAATTGTTTCGAATTATGAAAAAATGCAGATGAATGAATATTTTTCATGATTAATTACATGTCTCATGTAAATAATTTTTAAACTATTACATTTCAAATTCTCAACAGGTTTGGGATAATCCCAGTTGGGATAATTATAGATTATTATGTGTCATTTTCCATATCAGCACTGGTATATAAGCCTGTGACTCCCATATAATATGGGTCGAGGGTTAATACCAGGGACGATATGGAAAATGACATGTAATGATCTACATACCTGCCAACTGAACCGCAATCGCTGGTTACACAAAATGCATAAAACACCGAATTATTGCTGTATACAGAAAACGAATCGAACGATCATCTATATGTCCTATCTAGTTCTTGCCTTTCTATTTAAATTATTTTTGATAAATTGTTCTCTACAGAGACATTATAGAGATTAGCAACTTGTAGTTAATGGTATATGTAACTGCCAACGCTCGAAACTCTCCGTAATTTTGCTTATCACCAATCTAAATAACAATCCGAAATTTACCTATTATATCATCTTTCACAAAAATTTGCGAAGAGTTCTGAGTGTGTTGTTAACATCTCAGTTGCATCCTCGGTACTATATCATGTCTGTCACCCTTGACGTATTTAGTAGTTGCCAATTTGTATCTCTCTTTCCCTGCTTCTTATTGCATCTTTCGGTTTTGTTCCTATCACCCATACTAGTAACAATTTGTGCATGAATAAAGATCAATAACTTGTCAAAATGGCCATTGCCTATGCAAAAATTAGATTCATATAAATCAATGAAAAAATTAACTAAAACTCAGCTTGAGTATCCTAACTTTTGTCAGAGTATACTTGTTTTATATGCAAACCTCTAAATCTCGAAATTTTTTGGATTCTCGAAGGTTTGATTGTTGATATTTTTTCTGTCCGGTCTGCTCAAACTATTGAACAAAACTTGATCAAAATATCATACTGGACTTCCTCGTTCAAAATTGCATCGCCTCTTCAGAAAAGATAAAAAGAAATACTCTTTTTGCATATAATTATATATAACTTGTTTGTTGCCATCGGATACGTCTTTGGGAAAATAATGAGCAAAATCAGGATATGTTGCATTTGTGCAAAGAAAAAAAATATGCTTAACATATTAAATGACTAATGAGTCTTTCAGCATTTGTCATGGGCAGTTAAACCTGATTCTTCTTTACTTTCAGGGAAATATGGTGGAACAATCAAATCTGCTGAGCAGAAGTTCAGAAAATTTGAATAATAATGGTGAAACGGTACCAACTGCAAGTACAGGTCAGTAAAATAACATCTTCGCTAACCAATAACAAAATACCGAAGTTACTGTTAATTTATTTTCTGCATATGCGCATTTCTCATCAGTGCAGGTCAAACCAAAAAATTAGGAAGTCCATTAACCGAAAAACGTGTAAAAAACTAAGAGATACAGTCCACTACTTTCCTCTTCACTATTGGCAAGTCCAGCCATTTTTGAAGACTAAACTCCATATTTTTGGTTGGTTGTAGCTAGCCTTAACCATTCACCTTCCTTTTATCAGCTATTCTACATTATATATCTTAACAAAGAAAAACTTTAATATAGTGTGCTTTATTTATAAAATTTTGCAAAAGTGTTTTTGGACTAAGTCGACATTATAAACACGACAAAGATGTAGTGCTTAGGTTTGATCTTGTAAATGACCCATGTTGTGAGTGTGTATTTGATTATGAGGATGTCATCCATTTTTTATTGACTGTCCTCTGCATCTGAATCACCGAGTTATTTCATTTAGAAGCTTTCAACCAATCACTGATTTTTTCAAAATTGAAAATATTTTATTGGAAAAATTGATCTAAGTGACGAAGAAAATAAACTCATTTTTACTATGTTCACAACTATATAAGGCATTCGAAACGTTTTTTCAAATCAAATACGATTTAATTTCGATCCTTATACTGTGCTCGCAAATACTTGGTCTTTTATCTTTTCAATTACATGAATTACATGTAACTTTATTATTGTTTTTGTTAAAAATAATCATAATGAATAATGAGTGAATTACAACTAAATACGTGAAAAAGGTAGCTGTAAGTCAAATATATTGCTGTCATCTTGTAATTGCATATGGAGAGGATTATGTACGTTGTGATAACCTGTGTCAAATCCAATTGTTCTGTTTGACATTAAAATATGTTTAAAATAACCTTGCTTTTCAAATCAGTAGCTAGTTTAGCAAAGATGTTAGTCCCTTGAACAGTAATTAATCAAATGCGACCGACAACGCCGGTTATTGTGGTTGCCATATTAAACCCATCTATGCTTCCAAGAGTATTATAAATATCTAGCTGCTTAGGAAAGACGTATTAAGGTGGATTTATCCAAGCCAAGCGTCAAGTTTTTTTTTTCTTTTTTCTTTTTTTTTTTTGGTTATGTTTCCAAAATGCTTCCTTTATATTTACGTGTATTATATGTAACACAGTCTGTTAGTGACTACATAGTGTGCAATGTTTATATCCTACCGATAGTCCTTTAAACATATAAAAACTTATGAAAACCGCAACAAAAGTTCAAATGTTTACATGGCGACGTCTTGTAATGGCTGCCACTGACTATTTTTTTCACGGTGTCCCCATATGGAATATATACTGTCAGCACGTGGCATCGTTTGACCAATCAGCGTTTCTGGAATTTACTTGAGGTAGGATATATATAGAATAATGGAAGTTTTGTTTCGGATACAAAAAATATTGTCGACGTAATGGACGAGCCCACTGTGTGGGGGGAGTCTATTATTGGAGACAATATTTGAAGTATCCGAAACAAAACTTATTATTATTCTTTTTATAAGTAATTATCGAAATCATTTGATACAACAAATTTTGAAAAAAATGAAAATCAATTTTGAAGAAATCATGAAATTGGCTATGGATTAGTCAGAGAATTTGTGCGATCCTTTACAGTTTTTGTAGATGTATATTGCTTTGTTTACATTGATGCGCTGATTGACAAGGTAGGCATGGCTTATGTAGCTTTCTGCCAATAATTTTTCGTATTCGGTTAGTAGCAAATACTGAAAATATTTGCACCAAGAGATCAAGGGAAACTCATACAAATTACAAAACATTATCTATATATATACTTTCTCCTCTTATACCAGTTTCATCGACAGAAGTGAGAAACCCATTATTATCAAATGCTGCACAGGCATTGATAGAACTGCTTTATCCACCAAAGGCAGTCAAGATGGCCGCTGATATTGTGCTGAAAAATAAAGGTAAAATATAATAATAGCTATTGTTTTAGTATGTAATAATGTAAGATATTCTTTTTTTACTGGATTTAAATAAGTACAAATTGGAATTCTAATTTCTACTAGGAGAAACAGAGGTATCCTGATTTGTACTAGGAGGATTCTCGATCCTTCTGACTTAAATCTGGGACTAATATATATATTAGTTCCAGCTTAAATAAGAAAATATGATATTTATAACTTACAATAAAATGAATTGTTGTATGCTGCAGATCAATATTATGACCTGTCCTCTTTTTGATTATCTTTTATTGAAAATATTTAATCTTTATAAAGTTAAAATTTAAATGTCTATTTAAAGCAAAGTATTTAGCCTCCCAATGCTTCAACACTGCATATATTATTATCAAAATTGCTAGAACAAATAAACACTTAAAGCAATAAAAAATTAATTAAATCTGTCACAGATAAAAAAAATCTATGCATAAGATTTTTCATCAAGATGGCATACTAGAAAACTAATATTCTGATAAAGACTGGTCTTGTTGACTTTAAATTTGAGCGTTCCAGATAGATCCTTTTTGAATTGCACACATTTAGGCATGTTAAAGAATTGTGTTCACTAAATGAAGACTATAGAATAGCCACGGTTTTAATAAAACAATGAAATACTGAAATACCATGCGATGTTCTTCATAAATGAGAATTTAAGTTGTGTCATTTGTCATTTATTGTTTTATCGTGCAGTATTTTGAAGCTTTTGGAAGAAAGGCACTATCTTTGTAAATTAACGAATTTAAAAATCTCATCCTATTTGAAAAATTGAAATAAAAAAAAAGAAAATAGATAACCATGCACGCTTCCAAAAGAAGATAATAAAAATAGCCTAACACACTGTGCTGTATGTTGTTTTTTACCCCCTCTCCTTCCCCTAGCCCTACTTGGCAAAAATATAATATTGTCTCCCCTTTTCAGATATCCTTCTCATTCCTTGTAATTTGCAAATAACATAAAACTGGAGATTTACTCCTGCAGTGAGGAGTCCGTAAAAAGATTCGCCGTGTTAGGTCGAATTTCAGTTAAGAGGTACTTCTTCCTGAGATATGGATACACTATCATACTTTTGGCATTTGGCATTTTGTAAGTTCCATAAGTTGTTCTAGCCATTCTGTTTATAGTACCACATTTTATTGTTTTATTATACTAAGTTTTCTTGCAATTGACTCGATGGAGGTCGTGTGGTTGTTTACTGCTGTGATTGTCTTCTGTGAGTCGTTTTGTCGGGTAAAGAATGACGGCAGTAAAAGAGCATTTTAATTGCCAGTTAATTTTATGTTTGTTGACAACCCCACACCCATGACACAAAAGGGATACATGGATGAAGTGTTGCTCGACATTTAGGTGTCTTTGGTCTTCCGTCTTTTGGTGTTCTTGCTTTTGCCTTGTCTCTGGACTTTGATTTGTGTAATCTTTTGCTTTGTTCCTTCGGTATTCTACTGCCGTTGTTTAGCAATGAATTCCGCTCAAACCGTATTAGGGGCCGTCTTGAACTTACGGTGAGATATAAGCATAGTCAATTTTGAAGGCCTCAAAGTTACTTCAAGATGAACATCAATAAAAGCATTGTTCCATTGACTGGTTTATTTATGTATTTGTAGATACTTTATCTCCTGTGCATTTACTCCATATCCTTTCATTGTAAATTTCGTACTTTTATGTCTTTTCTTTTAAATAAAGTAAAATAATATTCATTTGTTTTTCTAACTAGAATAAAAATATCTATTTTAAAAACAGAATAATATAATGGATAATAATAATGGATAAAGTAGGATATTCAAAATAGTATTATGCTGATTAAAATCAGTGTTGTGCAAATCTCATTCCTTTTGAAATAATAAAAATCTTTTTGGAATTACATTTCAGATATATCCAAAATCCTACTAAACACTATATCTAGTATTATTCTAAATCAGACTAGAAATTAAGCAGGATCCAAAGTCCTCCTAGTACAATAAAAAGAGGGAATAACAGGATACATCTACAATGGCTGAAAATTACAATTATATGCTACAATTTGCTAGGGAAAAATGCATGGAAAGCACAAATAAGACAAAAGACAAACGTAAACAACGATAGGAACTAGGGACAGCCGGACTTGGTAGCGGCACTGTAGCAAAAGCCAGCGGTAGGGTTAAGCCGGTTTATGGCCACCCAAACGTCCCCTTTATCTATCCCGTTTTCCTAGAGTATAATAACATACGTATAAAACCAAATACAGGTAGACTACTAACTCTGTGACCACAATCTGGGAAGGAGAGAAAAAGACAATACGTACTTTAAAAAGATGGGTAAAGGGATGATCGCCGCTAAACGGCTGGCTAGCTAAAGGAACTTAGTCTGCTGGTAGAACACTGGATGTCTGGAAATCAGGATATCTCAATTTCTCCTAGCAGAACTTGGAATTCCAATTTGTACTGAATTTATTCCAGTATAAATTTCAGAATTCTAATTTGTCCCAGTAGAAATTAGAATTCCATTTTATACATAAGGACTCTGGATACTACCAGATTTCAATTTGGTATGTAACATATCTAAATATACCATTTCATATTTCAAATAACAAAATACCGAAGTTACTTCTACAGAAGGCCACTTGATTTGAATGAGTAACTATATATTGAAGTTACCGCACATTAGTTTTTGCCGATGGCTATTTCGACAACCAATGTCTCTTCGGTGTAAATCAAATCAAAACATTCGGAAGACGAAAAGCCGAAATATGCGTAAAAACTGTTAGAGAACAAATAGCAAAAAAGTGTCTCTTCAGTGTAAATCAAATCAAAACATTCGGAAGACGAAAAGCCGAAATATGTGTAAAACTGTTAGAGAACAAATAGCAAAAATAATCAAAATGAAAAACCTAAATCAGCTAAAGACAAAGTTATTCACGGGAGAGGTACTCAGAAGTTTAAAACAAAATTTACTAAATTAAGATTTTGCAATTTTAAAGATAAAATCGGTTTACGGGAAAGGGTTGGTGAATGCATTCGGGGACTGAAAGTCTAACAGAGGAGGCATCGACCCAGTGGTAATAAAAAGCCTAAATATTAACTGCAAATACGGAGTGTCACAAATGTTAACTTTTAAATTCACACCTTACACGGGATATTTATTAGAAAGTATTATTAATTAAATATGAATTATCATTATTATCATTATTATTATTATTACTATTTTGCAAATTAAACACGAAAGGGGAAAAGTATTGTTTCTCTCGACCAAAAGATCTGAAATATAACACAATTAGTGAAAATTCAAAATAAAGAAATACCGAATTCTTACTGGAAATTTAGTTTCTGTATATGACGATTTGAAAAAAAAATTATATGTCTCTTCATAGATGTATATATAGATTACACCACAAGATCCCGTTCATTACCATATTTTATCCACTAGAAATAGTTAAATTTTAAAATCTTAATTGCGAGGCTTGCCGAGCATTTTTAAATTTTTAAATTTAACTATCAAGAGTGGATAAAATATGGTAGTGGTGTAATCTTTTTCTCTAATGATCAATGTTAAACACCGAGAATTGTATTCCGAATAGCATGGGACTTTATTCAACATAAAGTAAAGAGTGCTGTGCGGCAGTTCGTGTAAGCATAAATAAACAAACGAGTTAAAATTCTTGTCGAACTGCGATAAAAGGTAAAACAAAAAATATATACACATGTCAAAATATAAAAAATTAAAAAACAAGCAGACAAGCTACCTCTCACAGGCATCATTCCGTTTATCGAGAACATTGCACGTGAAGGACTAGGTAATGGCGGTCAAGTATTACATCGGGTGCGTGATGGATCAGGCAACGGTTCGTGAAGGAATAAATCAGTAATTTTTATTCATTTTTAAACTTTTAATAGACAATTATTTAAAAGCAAAAATGAAATCTAAAAAACTAAAACTGTCTGTCAAAATGGTAGTAATCAATGGCTATTTTAGTGTAAAAAAATTACGAATATACCTTGCAGTATTTTGAAAAACGAAAAAGACCGCACCTTACTCTATGCAATTTCCATTGACATATACCCACATTTGGTCATATTTTGATACGATAGTTATCCTTTTCTCATTATTTGTTATGATATTTCCACAGATATTAACACATATTGTCAGAAGAAGCTTTAGGATGATGTCATATCTCTATTATATAGTTTTGCATGGATCATTTGGACCAAAAAGCTCTTTTCTTGCACGTGAAGGATCAAGAAACGTTAATTTTGGTTCGTGAGGGATCGACTTGACCGAGCCAATGACAATTTGATATTTGAACTGCCAATGCAAGTATATAACCCTGAAGTACTCCGATGATTTAAAAAAATTAAGATATAATAGTATGGGTTGCCCAAAATGTTGTTCGCATAAAATAATCTAACTTATTAATTCCGCTGTAAATGATATTAGACGAAAAGGAAAATATCTAATAAAGTGCGATTATTTTACATGTTATATTTACAACATGGAATCAAATGTACATCATAAAATCACTACAATTATGCAAGAGCTAGCACAAATTATAGACTTTCTCATTAGACACAGTTATCTCCATGACCACCTTATTAATCTAGGCTTCAAAAAAAAATCCGCCTATGATCATTAAAGGTTTAATAGATATCAGTCCCTTGTGGAAAATTTTAGGTTTCGGTCCAAACTCTGATTCAAAATTCTTTCTTTACTCAATACTTGGATGATCATTTCTTTTAACTGTCTAAATGGTAATTGCTGTTGAGTTGCTACCGGACACTACCGCAGTGGAAGGGGGGTTTAGCTAGCCATAAAATCGGTTAAACCCACCTTTTCCGAGGAAGGAATTCTGGATCGCTATGTCTCGCTTTCGCGACTTTCATCGCGGGCGAGACAATAATGAGAGATTTACAAATTCTTACAGATACTTTGGAAAACATATGCAATATTATTACGTTTTAAAACTTTTTGATCGAGATAAATCATTATTTTAATATTTCTTCAGTTTCGAAAAATCAGCTATAAAATGTCACTGGCCGGAATCAATTTGCGCCAATTAGGTATTTTCATAGATAGAAACTGCGCCACAATTTTTAATTTGGTAGGTATAAATTGCGCCAGTAAACGGAATCTAATTGCGCCACCCTTACCTGTATTCCTATCTGTATTTTTACATGCAAAATACCCCAAGTAATNGCTTTCAATGCACTTCAAATTTTACCTCATTACATATATCATGAGTTATATGTGGATGCTTAGTTTGCATTTGATGAGGTTTAATTATACTTTAATAGTCTTATATTAATTAACACATTTCCGGCACCTGAATCGGGTTCCAGGGACTCCGGCTACAGAGCTGCCGGGCGCGTCCCCAGTAGGTGGATAGGGGAATGGCCTGTCTATGCGGATAAGTCAGGTCATAATACGGGAAGCCTGACCGCGAACCATTTTAGCCAAACTTAACGAAGACACGCCACGCTCAATGCAGTATGAAGACCTCTTCTATATTTTTTCTAAAGGGAGCGGAGTCACTTTGGCTAAATTTTCTGTCCCTACCCATTTCACCCCTTTTCCAGTGGCAATCAAAACTCGTTGCCCCGGTTATCCCTTCCCACCTTTGTTCTTTCTTCTTTTACTAAAAATTTTTCAATTGATTATTTGCATTCGTTCTGATATAGCTGAAATATTGATCACTGGAGTTAAACTCGAACTAATAAATCAACCAAGTCTCTTTAAAGGTTAAGTCCTTCACGAGCATCCTTCACGAGCTCAATTGTTCGTTGCCTGATCCTTCACGGACGGAAAATATAAGTTTTTTTATGTTTTTTATGTTGATATATTGTGTATAGAATTATTTTGTTGCATAAATAAGTTCATTGGTTATTCCAATATCAAAGTTTATCAATATCTTGCAAAATTAAGTCTATTTTGTAAATAAAATAAACGAAATAATACCCTTTGACCATATCTTCACGTAAAAAATGTGGGTGAGGAGTCTGCCTTCAACGTTTTTGAGAACACTATGCATTTTCCAACCATGAATTTAGCATGGATTAATAGGCATTGTTGAACCATTTTGACAGACATATTGAAATTTTAGAAATTTATCTTTATAAATAGAATATAATAAAAATCATTGAATGTTTTCCTCGATAGAAAGTCCTTCACGAACCGTTGCCTGATCCATCACGCACCCAATGCAATACTTGACTGCCATGACCTAGTCCTTCACGTGCAATTTTCTCGATAAACGGAATGATGCCTGTGCCTCTGTCTGCTTGTTTTTTAATCTTTTATCATTTGACATGTGTATATATTTTTTGTTTTACCTTTTATCGCAGTTCGACAAGAATTTTAACTCGTTTGTTTATTTATTCAACATACGTTGAATTAAGAAAATTTATCTAACGGGTTGAAACCGATTTAATCTTGACATATCATTAGAGAATAGCTAATACATCTAAGGTCTCATCGAAACATTTGGAGATCCATAGATTCAAAGATGTTCAAAAACAGATGGAGAACAAATAACCAATATGATATAAATAGGAAGCCAAAATAAGCTAAGGACAAAGCTTTGCATGAGGGAGATACTACTTAGTTTTCAAATCAATGAACAAATACTCTTAAGTTAATAAAGGTATAATTGTATAGTTTTTTTTCTTATTAAATCCTGTTTTATTAGTACGTCTGTTATTTTGCAGTGTTTGTCACAAACATGATTATTAACAATGAAGGGATATGGAGTAAATCCAAACGAGACAAAGTATCTACAAATACATGGTAAAACTAAGTAATGGAATAACGCTTTTATTGTTGTTCTTCACTTGGTAGTCACCATGAGGCATTCAACAATAAGCTTTACTCATACCTAATAGTAATAAGTTCAAGACGGCCCCTAGCGATGGATTAAGCGGAATTTATTTTCTCCGCATAAAGTGAAAATAAATAATTGTGAACCTAATATAGCTAGTTTTCAAGTGCATTTATCTGTCATTCATATTTCCTTGTTTCTTCCATCGTGCACATATACAATCAGTTTTATGTTTCCCGTATTTGATTCTAACTGCCTATGCATTTTGTTATTGTCCCTTAAGGGCATATCCATCCGTTTCTTGTAATATTGTCATTTTTACAATTTTTTGTTATATTGTGATTAAAGTACCGAGGATTCCAAAAATGACAAGAAAATAATGGGTCACCGATCTTGTTTCCATGGGAATCGAGGTTA
>MJUU01072750.1:49645-59975 GCA_002080025.1 Modiolus philippinarum
ATCAATATACTAATATTTTATTTCAACATAATTTTTACCTAAATAGAAAAAAGAAGGGAAACGGGGAATGTGTCAAAGAGACAACGACCCAAATGGGAGTAATAACAACTCAAAGCCACCATAAGATCTTCAATGAACGGTGAGAAACCCCCACACCCAACGGTAGGTCAGAGCATGTCCTCATAGCATGTCCGTCTTGAACTTACTATGGGGTATGAGCAAAGATCTGTTGAAGGCCCCATGGTGACTACAAGATGAAGAACACCAATAAGTTTTGTTTCATTGCATTGTTTTACCATGTATTTGTAGAGACTTTGTCTCATGTACATTTACTCCATGTCCCATTATAACTTATTGTTGCATCAATATACTTTATTTTTTGTGATGGGACAGTTGGAATAATTTCTTGTCAAATTCGTTTGCAATATATTACAATATGGTAGTATTGATATTTGTATTTACTCTCATAACTGCTGTTTAAATGAATCCCATCCAGTTTTGAATTCATATAATTAATTTGAATAGATAAGAGCAGACCAGTTGGAATTCGGGTTGCTTCTCACTGCAGCTTTTCCAGGTAGCCCTGATTTTCTTTACAGTTGTCGCATATCTTACATGCGTATTTAAATAAAGGTGATTGTCAAGACTTTTTTCCTGAAATTTAAGTTTACACATTGAACAAGAGGATTCAAAGATGATTTGCAATATTGTAACGCGCAGTTTCAATTTTCAATCAAAAAAAGTTACACCAAGGTGTTTAATGAGAAAAAAGTATACTTTCAGTTTTGTCCGGAATGAAAAAAAAAACATTTTTTTTATTCAAATAATTAATTTCTGAAGATCTTGATTGATTATATGTTGAATTTGAAATGGATGCTGATATAGTAGTTGCCAACAGAAGTGTCGTCAGGAAAAAGTCTACTAAGAGATCAAATACTTTCACTGATATAATATGATATCCGTCGCCCCTAAAATCTAAAGGATATTTTCGTAGCGCTAAACTACCATTGCCCGAAAGTGGACATTTTGAAACATGTTCCTAGAAACGTTGTCTTCTTTGCAAATTTAGCTCTACTACAAAAATCTTTAAGAGCACAGCTATTGGTGGCACATTCAAAATCTTAAGCAAATTATCATGGAAGTTTGATAATGTCATCTATCTCATCATCTACTCTCTTTGCGGTGAAACGAAAATTCCCCTAACTTTCGTATCAACTTGCTTCGTGACAACATTCGGAAAAGGGGGATATTACAGGCCACTGCAATACATTTCAATTTCACCGTTCATGACTGGAAACATGTGCAAGTAGTCCCAATTAACCAAAATCTGTCGTGGACAGAAACACAAAGGTATTCTAATGAAAAGTTCTGGATAGACGTCTGAATATAAAAAATTGAATCCAATATATATTTGAAATGTACCAAGATCAACAATGATTTTAGGTACTCCAACGAAGACTTTTGTAAGCAAAGTTTGATAATTTCTCAATTTTTATTGCACAAATACATAATGATGACATGGTGCATGAAGACGCACGTTTAATAAGGGGATACGATACAGTAAAGATCCTGAACTGATTTTTTTCTTGAAATTTTGAAATCAAGTCAATTTGAATATGCTCTTTCCACATCTGCAAAGAAAAATATACCTTCATGGTTTCATTTTCGAGATAATTGCGATTCAAAATTGCATATTTTCCAAAATATTGCGTAAAAATTGTATTTTTACAACAATAACTTTTGAACGAATTAAGCTAATTGCATCCGGTTTTTTGCTACAGTTTCCTGAGATATTTCTTAAGAAGGTAAGTTAACATTTTAAAACAAAATTTCAACATTTGTGGTTCGAAATTGACATTTATGTTCATATTTACAGAAAAAAACGTTCATTTCTTGTAAGTAAAATTTCACATAGAAAAAAATTGTGAACTGATTTTTTCTTCATAATTCCCAGAGATCTCCGTGAAACATCACTCTTCTAAAATTCGCTTTGAAAAATGGGGGTCCAAGTGCTTAATTTAAAGCTACAGAGAGAAAACTGGCATTTTTTTATCGCTACAAATGAGCATTCCCGGTTTTGGCGCGAAATGACGTTACACTATATTTTGATTGAAAAAAACGTCGTAAACTTTTTTTTCGCTTATTAGTGTTGCGAAAATAGAACAGAATTTAATTTCATTATACAGGAAATGCAAGATATCAAACAGAACAGAGAATTGATCCTGTGATTAATGATTACTTGTGTCTGAAGATATTCACAAAGATCGGTAGAATTCTAGTGACTTTGTGATGATTTAGCTTATGCCTCTGTTCAAGTAGATAGATCAATATAGAGTGACCAATTCCCTGGTTTCACCTATCGGCCTTTAATGAAAAAAAAAACAAAACAAAACAGAATTCATTGTATGTTGTGTTGGTTGAATTTAAGGGGTCGAGTAGGAGGGTTTTGATCCCGATTTCCGAGAAAAAAGATGTACGATTCCCTCAGTCATCCCGAAAAATAAAATTGACCAAATTTCGTTCCTGATAAGTGTTTCTTTTTTTCCGAATTCTCTGTGAAATAATTGGCCTTTCCTGTTGTCCCGAAAAAGATCATACCGACCCTCATTTAAAGTTAAATAATTATCTTGCATGTGTATCGTGATAATGCCTCTTCAATATCATACTCTCGCATATTTATACATTGATAATACATTGCCATAGCATTTTGTATTTAACCCGTGAAAATTCAAGGCATCCCCTGAAAATTCAAATCGTATAATGCCGTGAAATTACCCTGAAAATTGATAAAATTGATTCTATTGTAAACGATGCCGTTGTGAAAAAATATTCTATTGAAAACGATGCCGAAAGGAGATTTTTGCTATTAGGTTTCAATTTGAGAAGCATGTAGAATCTTGAGCTGCCACGTTCCGTATTTCGTTATGAGCAATTCATATCTAACCACATTGATTTTATCATAGATTTATTTTACATGCTTTCACAGACAGCAAAAAATCATAGATTTATTTTACATGCTTTCACAGACAGCAAACTGTCCGCAATTTGCTAAGTCCGGTGATTTATGACGTCGCGCTCTAATCTGTGACGTCGAAAAAACAACATTCCAGATCCGGCGATGTTATTATCTGCCCTTGGTACTGTATCGTATCCCCTTAAGTGTTGTATTTAAATTACATCCCATACTTTTCAACTACAAAGTTTCAAATAGAATCATGAATGCACGTAGGTGCACGGCAATTTCTACTTTTACTTGTTTTTTGCAGTTTTCTTGAATTTTTGTCCTAGTTTATCCTAATTAGTGGTCAAAGCGCCGTAACTCCAAATAATTTGGAACCAGATTTTCCTTAGCTCTTAATAGAACTGGTAAAAGAGAAACAAAAACAATACGGAAGTGGACAAATTGTAGTTTTTTAATTTTTTAATATCTAAATTTTTTTGGCGATAAAAAGTCTTATTATGGAAGCAGATAACTAGCTTTTTGCACCATTATAATCATTGAATGCGAACATTCAATTTTTTCGTTGGAGTACCTAAATGATTTTTTTACCCGAGGTAATTTGAATTACCAGGCTCCAAGATGTGGGTGTTTTGAAACGCCTAGAATTACTATTGTCAATTTTGAGAAATATCCAGAACTGTTCGTTTTAATTTTGCCATTCACTTTGTTAACCACGATGTTTATAATTAGGTCACATAGAGTTTATCCTTTATATCTGACACAGTATTGTTGCTTTCAGCCGTCGCAGTTCAAGATTCGAAACAATCTGGAGATTCTTAGGCAGATGTGCAAATCATTACGCCGGGAGGGTTTGAGTTCGATTTGATATTGAAATCTTATTTATTTATTTTTCATTAGTTTTCTTGAATTTATCACGAGATTTAGTAAATTTTCAATGTAAAGGTAATTATAGTGTTAGGGACCGACCATTAAACTTGAAAGGGGGTGGGGGGCTATGGTTTTTTTTCTAAAAAAATATTTTTTGGATCTGATTTTATGTGAAAAAAATGTTTTTGCTGCCAAAATGATGAAAAAAAAATTTTCTGAACAAGGCTTTCTGCCCAAAAAAATAATGTTAATTTTGAAAAAAAATATTTTGTTGATACATGTGAAAAAAATAAATAATTTTTTTTCGCGCGAAACGCGAAAAAATTTTCTGTCCAGAAAAAAAAACCACAACCCCTTCAGGTTAAATGGTCGGTCCCTTATCATATATTAATTCATTTTGATATTTTATGTGTTACTCATATTCTAGGACATTCTACGGTAGTTAAGTAGAACATTTTCCATAAACAAACAAGAAAATCTTTTGATGGATCATAGATTTTCATGGTAATTTCAGGGCGTTTTCAAGGACTTGTACTTCCTAAATGTTAGCCATCACCATTATAATCGCCACCTAATAGTGAAATGAGCATGTAAGCAGTGTCTTAAGCAAGCAATGAGTTATGTATATATCTTTATGTAATAACAAAAGTATTCAGAAGTAATGCATACAAAGCATAAATACAAGAATATAATATATAAATAACACAAAGATACTATGTACAATATATACAAACAGTAGTGGGAGATAAGCTGATCAGTAAGTAAAATGTTACAGTTTATATATCGAATAAAAGAACACAGTTTTCTAAGTTTCGACTGTTTTGTCATATTAAAAAGACTGGAAAATTTAATAGTATTAGGATGTCTTAGAAAACGTCTATCTATAAATTCTTTTTGTGAAAATATCCATGAAAAATATCAAAATAAGTACTTGAGATAGAACCATATAAATATAAGACGGAAGTTTTTAAGCGAAATAGTACCACGAGGATCGATCAACACCTCAATCTATTTATATAACGGCAAATCTTGGTTTAGTGGGCACTGATGCTACCTTAGGAGAAGGACAATTAAGTAACCTGAGGGGACAAAGGCCACACTATTGGTAGATCTACGAAACACAATGAGAAAAGAAATTAATAAGGGAGAGGACGATTGGATATCTAACAGTTCTAGTAATTCATCTGTACATCCAATACAGGAAGACTATAAACCGGGTGGCGCTATCATGTGATAAACTACCTAATGACGGAAGAGTTTCTGAAATTTGCAGTTTACTTACCTGCAAATCAGCTTCATAAACACTAAAGAAAAACATTCTTACCTCAGGAGTTTTCAATGGCATCTAGTGAATTTAAAGTAACTCAAATGATTTATGAGAAAAGTATATTTCATAGTTCATTATTGCTTGTATTTGATAAAATAAAACAAAATATTACAACTATTTTTATCCAGGCATCTGATACATTATTTGATATATAATTACACAATAAAATGAAGATTACCAACCAATTATGATAATTAAAAAGAAATTAAAAAGACAGTATTTTGGAAAGGGAGCAAATTAATGTTGCAATATGTTCTGCTTTGTGATCTCCCTTCCAAAAAGTGTGACTTTCAAATTTTATTTTAGAAAAAAAGCTTATTATTCTAAATAAAATTTTGATTTTGATTAAATATTTATAAAAATTCATATCACAGTCATTTTTATAATATATGTAATAATTTATTATTCAAATTCTTGTAAAAGTTATGGATTAGCTTCACTTTTCTGCTTTGATAATTCCAGTTTGAATAAATATAAATATAGCAAAATTTATGATTAACTGAGAAACTGAGAAGAAATTTCTACAGGTAAGAAAATTTTACTTTCCAATATTTCTGAGGTTTGTTGGTAAGTAATCTGCAGTTGACAAAACTCCTCTGTCAATTGCAGATATACCTACGGTACTTTATCACATGCATCGCTATAAAAGACAACAAAGATTAGAGCTATCACTAGGGTTAGGGAGAAGTATCAAAAACAGTTCGGAATTTCAATTAAATTCAAAATATTTTATTATATTACAAACAAAGAGATTGGATAGAAGACTATGCCTGTAAAGCGTGTCTTTAGTCCGTTACCGTATGGTTTCTCGGAACCTGGGACTTGCATTCTTTAAAAAAATGTTAATAGAATGGACGGCTCTCTTGGATTCAACTCAAACTATCTACGGCTCACTTTGGCTCACTTTCAAATAACAATGAGCTGATCAATCATAGTTTTTCAGCTCACCTGATACTATATCCGCTGTCTTGCAATGTCAGACAATTATCTCTATTAGATCCTTTTAGATATTCTCTAAGTATTTAAACATATATTTACGTTGTCGGCGTCATTTCTTTAAGGTGGGACGTTACCAAATGACGTCCCGTCAAGAGTTATCGGTCCTTCATATATACGTATTCTCTAGACGTCCAGAATTTCCCCTTAAATTATTCCTTTATATGCAGAGTCAAAGTGAGAACCTGGGAACTAAAGACAAAATAGAATAATATAATTGATGTTTAGAAAATAATATTCGGGTCTAAAATAATTAGAATTTGCGATCAACGGAGAATGCGTCTTTTGAACACAATGAAAAGGGTAAAGAGAAAAAAACAGGTAAAAAAACATATTTCCCGCAGGAAGATTTGCATGATCAACATCATAGATACTTCGAGACGGAACAGTCATTTCAAAAATGAGCAAGGAGTTGGCCCGAAAAAAAAAGAGCGGCAGATTTTTCTACCGCAAAAGCGCTGGTCTGCCCGTATTATTATTCTTCAAAAAGGTACAAAGCAGTTATTAGAGGCAT
Organism: Modiolus philippinarum; assembly: GCA_002080025.1. Taxonomy (NCBI): domain Eukaryota; kingdom Metazoa; phylum Mollusca; class Bivalvia; order Mytilida; family Modiolidae; genus Modiolus; species Modiolus philippinarum. The sequence continues at coordinate 56,312 of MJUU01072750.1, forward strand.
ATTTTCGGAGTTACATTAATTGCAAAATGAAAAACGTGAAAGGTGGTCAATGATATTCATTCGTTACATTTGAACTGTGTAAAAATGGTTAAAAAACAAAATGTATTTTTTTCAAAAAGAAATAGTATAAGACCGTACTCACAACAAACACGGTGTACTGTAAACTTGTTTACATTTAGTTTTGTGTATTCGACACTGGTTTTACATGCACCATCTGTAAACTAAATGTAATGTCTTTTTGTAAAACTTAACATAAATACGATTTTGATTTTTAATTTCTGTCCATCATTTAAGTGAAAGTTGAGGTATTTCGGGAAAATTGATCTCAGATTTTAATTTGCCGGTCTTTAGATTGTTTTTCCTTTGATAACAAATTGTTATGCTCCTATCGGCCCGCTCCTATGAAACATTTTCATAGATAGGAAAACGATAAAAATAGTCAGCAAACTAAACATGAAATCATATCATTTTTACATGTATATCCCTCTACACTTTACATCCTTTACTACTGAATACACGTAATAAAAGGTGTGGGACGGGTGAAAAAGGGGTTGTAGCATAACGTAATTGAAAGACACAAGTTTACATTTGCATTATAAAAAAAATTTTGTTTTTCCATACAATACGTATATACCATGAAATACGCTCGAAACTAGAAGGTTTGATAATGTTTTGATAGGAAACAAACAATTCCAAGTAACACAGATGGAAAATGCTTAACGAAAGTGAATTTATTCCTACCGGGGAATCCAATGCTCTGGGAAGGCTGTGCTCGACCAAATGTCCTGCTCCTTGATTTTAGTCAATTTGAAGGAAGGAGACAAGCAACCTCTGACATTCATTATATATTGAAACGCCGGGATCTGCCGCATGTAACTACGAGAAAGCGGGTTGCAAAAGAACGGTTTACTCAACCTCACAGTAAATTTTACCGTTTTGACTTTTATTTCATTTATTTACTCATTAATTTTTTCGATAGACCAAATAAAATTTTCATTGTACTTGATAATACCTAAATCTTAATGGGGAAAAGATCATTTACATATCAGAATTTTTTAATGTTCAGTATATGCAATTTTTAGTTAGATTCATTGAGATATCAAAATTTTCAAACAATGTGTCCAGGATTAAGGGCTCTTCGGATTTTGAATACGGAAACCCTCTCCTTCATCCGTTTTATGTTTACAATTCTAAAACTCAGCAAGTAATTATCAGCTATACTTACATTGAGTGATCACAAAGATTATGTCGCTATTGTTTATCAAATACTTTTAAGGAAGTTGAAGATGAAAGGCATTTTATTGTAAGCTGTCCTTGTATAACAAACAGCGAATTTTACTATCAGTATTTCATATATAGATTTTTTTGCACAAATTTTTAAAATCTTACAAGGGAATCAATTTTATTTTTATTTATTTTTTTTTTGCTCTTCACAAATGCACATTTACCAACTCTGATTCTTGGTAAATTTATGACAAAATGTTTTGAAATAAGAAACAAATGGAGACCAAATGAATGATTTTCTTTGTAATATTTTGCTTATTGTTATACCGGTATATATCATCTTTGAAGAATAGGACATGACACAAGCATAATGTGTCAGGCTCTGGTCCTTCCCTTCATTGCCATAGCTGACCAATAGTTTTTGGGTTTTTTTGTTTGTTTGTTGTAATGTATGTCTTATCAATCATACTGTATTTTGTTGTATTATGATGCCTTTTATGGGTTCTTGATTAGTATAATAAAAATTCTTATTCTTATTCTTATACTTTATCTAAAGGGATTTTCTTTCAACAATTCTGTATGTGGGACTAAAAGAAAAAAAAAACATGCTGTTTGTGAGAGAAATCACTTTTTTAAAGTCGTAAGAAAAAGAGTTTTGGAGACTGTCAAAGTTATAGTTTTCACTCTAGGTGAAAAATATGTTCAAAATTCAAAGCCAAAAATCTACACACCTCCCCCCGAAAGTTAAATAGTAGTACTTTTCGTTATTTTACGAAATTTTTTTTTTGACTAAAAAAATATATGCATTTTGGAAGGTTTCCAAAACGAAAAAGAGTATATATAATAAAATTATAAGTAAAAGATTGGAATACCTTCAAATGATACATATATTTTTTACTATTTCATTGAAAATTTGCGGCTAAACGGTGTTTATTTTACATCGAAATTATCAGCAATATATTGTTTGAAAATTAAAATGATTGTAAAAACGAAGAAAGCAGTTTTAAGTAACATACGCTGAACTCGCACATACTAGTATCCTACATTAAATATCGCTTCAATGTTATGAAAACTTGTTTGACACAACGTTTTGTTGATGTGAACAAATGAATGGTTTGTTAAAGTGTCGAGTTCACCTACACTACTCTGCGTTAAACGCAGTGAGAAGAAGGCCTAAGTATTCATTATGCGAGTTAAATTACACCCAATACAGTGTCAAGCATATTACAAAAACACACTTTTTAAGCTAGTGTTAATAGCACTACTATGCAAGATTATTTGATCGAGATGCAAGAAAAACGTTGTAATCAGTGACCGTCAGCAACGTCCCTAAATCTTGACGCGACGTCAACATGAAAACGGCACCTTTTACTGTCTTGCTTGTGTTCGAGCTTTAATATTTCTCTTAAGTGAACGGTACCCCCTGTAAAGCTGCTTATCAAAAGATTGCGCTTTTGCTCAAGAATATTATGTTAATTTTTGGTCATGGAAAAATAGTTTTTGGTTATTGAATTTTAGATTCCAACAAAAATTTGATACCAAATTTTGTGCATTTTCTATATGTCTTTGTTATTTTCCTTCCATTTACCGCACCTTTGAGGCTAGAAAATCGGGAAAAAATGCACGGTACCCCCAATTTTGGATTTCACGTTCCAATACACCTTAATGAGTCCTTCTTTTCTACAAAATATTATTAAAATATTTTAACATGCGATTTGGTAACGTCCCACCTTAAGAGCCCGAAGCATGGGTTATGTTCGATTCATTCGTAATACCTCCGACTTGTCACCGATCACTACCTATAATCAGGGATTCCCATGTTTATACACACCCTTGGTAACTATACAGCTTTGACGCTAAAGTGTTTATCCTTTTTCACTATACCTATACATGTATTAAAATAGTTAAGGTACTGGTAGGGAAAATGTTGTGAAACACAATCACTTTTAGAAAATATTAACGAAGGAATCACTGAAAGCCGATGGATTATCATCTAAAAATAATAATAGTTTGAGCGAGACCAAAGCTAAGATGGGGAAACATATTTTGATTGGGTTAAGAAATTAAAGCATTATGTCTTGGCAAATTACAGCACACAATGAGCACCTTTCAAATCTGTCGTAGACCTTATAGGTGTACAATACTCATGTCTTTGATGTATGGACAAATCAGACCTGTCGAGTCGCGTGAGATTTGCCAAAATTGTCAAAGATCAAAGTAAAAAATTCAAGATCAAAGGAATTTGCCCCAAATTTGCGGAAGCTTCGCGTGAGTCTCACGCGGATCCGCGTGACACTTGACAGGCCTGACAAATATGCCCTGAAACGTCTTAGCTAGGGCATAGTTGCATGAAAAAAACATACCCCTTTTTAGCTCACCTGGCTATGTGCCATCACTTTGCGTCCGTCGTCCGTCCGTCGTCCGTCGTCCGTCTGTCCGT